>BMAW01072850.1:459242-477202 GCA_019974015.1 Nephila pilipes
AAAAAACAGATTATAGATACCTATCAGTCTCTCTCTCTCTCTCTCTCTCTTAGATATAATTTTTATAATAGAATACATATATATATATATATATGGATGAACAATATGCGTAATAAACAATTTTGTTAAAAATCAGTTTCCATTATCAAATACATCATACAGCTTTTTTGTAATATTATTTTAAAATATTAAAAGAAACTTTGTAAAAATAGTAGCATAATAATAGATATACATTTGACAATAGAATACATATCTTAAATATCAAAACCATTCGCAGACACAACTCATACGTTTGGCAAGCATCACCCGATACGGCATCGTCATGGTACGGCTTCATTGCTGGGTAAATTTCGTGTATTTAATGCAACCATTAAGCATTTAATGGGTGTTATTTATTTAAGCGAAGAGGGAAATATTGAGTAATGAATTGAGAGGTTAAATAAGTTTGAGAGTAGATAAGCAGGTTGTGAGATATCAGCTTCGCCAGCAGTCCGAATTAGAGTTCTAGAAACTCTCCAAGGAAGCCTAGTTGGACGATCAAAAGATTTTAAAACGAACTGTAATATTAAAGAATATCAAAAGAAATAATACGATAATCGTGAGCAATTTTTAGTCACCGCATATGATTATCCTGTTAGTAAGCATTGATACATTTTTGACACATAGGTAATATAGGATAATGTTTTCACGCATATATTTCAAGCGTTTTTAATTTCAGAATCAAGTTTGTAAAATGAATCGATTCTGATAAGAATTAATATCGCTGATAAATTATGACAGCTTAGAATAAATTGAAACTTTTGGAAATATTCTTTTTAAAGCTTTGAGTCACATAAAAAAAAAAAAAAAAAACTATAAATTTTTTTTTTTTATTATAAATTTAAACTTTTGGAAATATTCTTTTTAAAGCTTTTTGTCAAAAAAAAAAAAAAAAAAAACACTTCAACTGTTGTTTTTTTAATGACCTGAATTATTTTGAAACATTTTGATGCCATTTCATTCGTGAACTAATAAAATTAAGCATTCATTTCTATCAGTTAAGAAATAAATTCATTCGATTGATCCCTTTGTGAGAAATGTGAAGTCTTCTAATTTTCAAACTCATCAAATTCCTGATGTGCTCTTGTAAAGCGCAGTTTATGATATTTTAGGAAGGAGTTGTAATAAAATTTCAGTCAATGAGGTTTTTTTTTTTTTTTTTTTTTTTGTGACACAAAAGCATTTTCTAGCTCCATCTTTTTTGTTATATGTATATTTTCTTTAATAATGATAGTTTTTCCAGATATTTACAAGCAATTTTCCTGTCCTTAAGCTTGGAAATACAGAAACTTAATAAATAATATATAATAATTGTAATGAAAGATAAATAATTCTAAAAGTTTGAGAGCAATTGAATATTAATTTATTCATTTAATTAGGTTTACTCATTTTATCAGGATTATTCATTTCATTAGATTTCTTCAATTATGGTTTTATTCAATTAGACAATAGTAATAGGAACAACGAGATTATATTTCTTTTACTCAAGTTCTTATAAACAAAAATATCTTTTTTTAAATCATTCATTTAACTTGTTTCGGAAAATTGCTTTCGTTAGGATGAGTTATTTTTTTTCTTGAAAGGAAATGATTTTGTTCGGAAGTTTCGTTCTAAAGGTTTTCATTCTTGGCATTTCTTGATAGCTGTTTTAAATCAATAATCTAGACTGAATATAGTGATTGATCAGGCTAATCCATCTCTAAAATAGAAATTTATTTCCTAAGTAAATATATTTTATAGATATAGATTCCTAATAAAAATCCGTTAAGAAAACTATAAAAAATGAAACACGAATTCATTAGATTGGAAACTGTTAATAGCATATATTAAATAAATCGATATCTGTTTTTTTTATCGGTTGCATTAGTGCAATACATCCGATAAAATAACAGGCATTACAGCTAGATATAGTATTAATTGATTAATGAAAAAGTCTGGTTGTTGCTTTTTGTTAATCAGAAAACCTTTTATTACCACATTTAGAAATTAGTCTATTAACTGAATAGTATTTCTTAGCTTTTAAAACTTATATGAGTATATTTGTGAAGGCTTTATGTGTATATATATATATATATATATATAACTTTCAAATTAAAAATCATAAAATGAATTTAATATAACGAATATGAACTTCTTGAAATTCAAACGGTGTCTAACAATACTAAATTGATTTTATAAACTAACATTGGTAAAAAGTAACATTATTATTAAAAGAGCCTTTTCTTAATAATTCAAATCTATCCTATCGATTTTTAGTCATTATATCGAATTATAATTAGCGCCCCAAGCCCTAAGACTACAGAAATGGAGATGACCACCGCCTGAAGGGACTTCTAATGCCCTGTCTGACTTCAACTTAACTAACTAGATCGAATTACATTTTTGGTCAATCTAAAATTACCATAGATATATGAAGGTAAAAAACACCTAAAACCAGTAAGAGAAAAAAAGTTTTTCAAGAAAAATTAGTTATTTTTAAAACATTAAAAGACACTATACGAATGAACTATAAAGATCTTAAATTGCATGGAAATTATCACTCAAATATTTATCTCCAGAAAATTATTATATAATATATAATAACTGATAAGAGTAAGTTTATTTTAAAATACTTATCAGGCGCACTTATATGATAATTCAATTTCTGAAATGAATCCCAGATGAAGTAGGGTGCTTCCGTTCAATAAATACTTAAGACATGATACATTGCACTTTTGTATACTTCCACCATCGTCGTTTGTCATTCTTCTCTTAATCTTAGAACTTGATCATTTATTCTTTCTGATCTGATTTGAGATGTCTAGTGCTTAGAAAGATAGCGTTTAATTTTTACAGCATCAATTTATGATATCAGATGTTGAAAAATATTATTTAAACATTTTTTTTTTTTCCTTTTCTGGAAAGAAAATTTATTCAGCATCTTATTCTATTCCATATATTTAACTACAACGAATGGCTGATATATTTTCAAATATATGCCCGTCACCAGTAATTTACAGAGTTAAGCATTTAAGAATGAATTAAATCATAACTTATAAAATAAAGAAAAGAAGATCTTATATTGCACTCACATGCCAATGCAAGCATGATTGCATTGAAGTATCATTACCTCTCATTTTATTTGAGTAATACATTAATAAAGCAAAGCTTGTATCATGGTGGCTAAGAATTAATTTTCTTTTTGACTGATTGATTTTTATTACTGAATTATTGAGGGCTAGTGATGATGAACCTCGTAATTCTGAACTTCCGTCAAGTGACTAGGATATACCAGAGCTGTCAAATCCTTTTCCAAACTTCCACACCATGTCAACGGGTTGACTCGTATCTCATCGGATTTAACGTGTATCAGCCCCGCTACGTGGCAGGTCTTTTGGGGTATCAAGACTCGATCCCACGACTCGACGGAAATAATGCCGGCTGCGAGTTCACTATGACCTCTAAGCTACCGGGTCAACAAAATTAATTTAAAAGAGAAGAATGGATGAAAATACTTTTTAGTATAATATATATAATGCATTCATGTTCACACACATACACACAATGTGTATTTATATACTTTCTATCTATATTGAAATGTCGAAAATAAACTGTATATTGAATAATTTTGTATAAAAATAAGAAGAAGTATGTGTCATTTTGCCCTGCGCCGATGTTTCAAAGGACCACAAAAGTTAAATTTACAAAAGAAATATTTCAATAAAAAAACTCTAAGCTATTTTTCATTTCTCATTATGGACTAAAAGTTTTAAATCCATCATTTTTTCAGTTTTTAATTGCAATTAATTCTATTGCTAGTTCTGATTGCATTAACTTTTATTTGAAATTTTTTTTTTGTATTTAAAATTCTCCTTAAGATACAAATTCAAATATTATCTAGAAGGTACAATATTTTAATAATATATTTATAGTTTTCATTGTGTCATGAAAATAATCACATCAGATAGATTAATTATAAGGTTAATATATAATGAGAAGTTTGATCAATATATTTACAATTGAAAATTTTACATTTTAGAATGTAAATACAATCAGCAAAGTTTTAAAACAAATTATTTTTAAAAAGCTTCATGGATAATAATAAAATTAAAACCGGGCATGATTTGATAATAATGAGGTATAATCAAAATTCTTTATTACATTAAAAACAGGTTTGATGGGAAAACTACTTTATTTATTATTATCATACATTATACCGCAATATGGGTTAAATATTATGTATTTTAATAAAAATAGATCAAAAGTATTAAGTAAAATGATTATAAATAATTTTATTATAAGAATGATAGAAAAATGTCATGTACATAATAATTATGGGAATTAAAAGGGTGGTAAAATAAGAGAGAAGATTATGAATAAGGAAGATATTAAGAAAAATAATTCTTGAGTTTAATGATAATTTTGAGAAATATTTGATATCAAATTTATTAAGGGCTTTTTATTTTGCGTTAAGAAACGAGAAAATTTAATACGATATTAGCTTGAGAGTAAGAGTATTTATTTAATTAACAATCTAGCTAACTATTTATTCCATAAATACAACATGAAAGACTATAACTTCGAGATGCAAAAAGTAAAATATTGTTCTGTTCAATAAATAAATAAACCATTCGAAAAGTTTAATTTTAAAAATCTTCTTAATAAGTAAAAAAATAATCTACTAAAATACTCAACAATAAAAAAGCTTTTTAATATATTTAAAAATTGGTCAGATTCTTTTGAATTGCAATAATAACTTAGATTTAATGAAAAAAAATGATCTTTGCATGTGCAATGTTTACAAAGAGTATATCAAATAGGAACAACATAATGTGATTACGGGAAATCCGAATAATAAGAGGAAGAAAAAAAATTCATAGCATTCAAGAAGAGATTCATAGCATTCATGAAGAGATATGAATGCTATTAATCGTGGTACCAATTTCAGACTTAACATTCTGAAAAATAATTTTTGTGTTAAGAAACTAATCAACATAGATGTTGATAATTTCATCACAAAGTTATCAATTAACTATGGTTTTCCATTAGAAGCTTTTAAACTCTTTAAAAATTATAACAATTATGATATTCAAATATTTATCTTTAGAAATTTAGATATTAATAATAATGAGGATATATAATAACATTAGAAGTTTTAGTTTTTCTTTAATTTTGTTTTAAATTATTTAAATGTTTGTACTTATATTTTTAAACATGATTCTCCCTCTGTTTATTTTTAATTTTTAAGTTTCTTTATTCTATTTTTTCCCTATTACAATATTTTAATGTCTTTAAAAAAAATTTGCAATAGTTTTCTTTCACACTGAAAGAAAAAATGATATAACATAATGAAAACTGATGTTCCATGGCATTAACATAATTAACTCAGGGCAAGCTACGTCCATTAGATACTATGAACTACATAAAATATATTTAAGATCAAAAGCGTAATTTGAGAATCTACCTTGCTTGGAATTTATATGCAGGTATTTCTTCAGATCACGTGGCATTGGATGGTAGGATTTTTATGAATTTTAGCTAGGGAGGATTATCCACACTCTTTTCAAGCGTGGGATTAAACTGATGGTGCAGATTTCAATAGCGCATGGTTAGAGAAATTAAAAACTAAAGTGAAATGGCATCAGGAAATAAGAATGAACTCTTTACTGTGATATTTAAAGAATAGGAAAAATTAGGAAATTAAATTATATTTCAGTGAAATCATTATATATATTCGAAAATATTGGTTTTTCCTGTAAGTTCTTTAATTTTAGTTTTCGATTTTTTTAGCTTTCGGCTTTTAAAGAAAATTACTTGGTGTTTTTTTTTTGTGTGTGTGTGTTTGTCTTTTTAGTTTAACATTTTGTATTTGAGTTTTAAGAATTTTTTTAACTAATGTTTTTGGTGTTTTAAACATTTTTAATAATATATTTTGTTGATGGGGATAGTTAGGCCTATAATTCTAGAATAATTCAGATTAACAATCTAAAACATGTTATAATATTCAATATGAGTTATTTTCCATTTTTGTATTTTCAAAAAATTTTAAGGTTTTTTTTTTCTTTAATTTTTCATATATTGCTCTAATCCTTGATATTTTGTTTATTTTTTCTAATTTTTTATTTATAATTTTATATTACACACACACATTTATTATATATATATATATATATATATATATATATATATATATATATATATAAAGATTTGGTTTCTTATATTGCTATGTGGCCTTTTAGCATTTGATACTTTTTTAAATTTCCATATTCTTAAAATATTTTTCTGTTGAGCCAGTAATTTTGTTACAAGTCATATTCGGAATATATAAACGTTATATTTCCTTTTCTATTCTAATTTCTTTTTCTCATTTGTTTTCATTGTTATTCATGCTTAGGTTTGTATTTTTTTATGTATTGAAGTTCATCTTTTTGCTTTTTTTTGTCATGTATTTTTTCATGTATTATACCATCTCTTTCTTAGTTGTTTAGTGGGGGTATTATTCTTTTTATTTCAATGCGATCGCATTAAAAATGTTCACTATTCATTTATATTTTCTGTAATCTAAAAAATTTATATGTAAGTTTTTATTGTAATTTGAAGGAATTGTATTATAAATATAAGTTACACATACATGAACACGCAGACAGACAGACATGCATATATATATATATATATATATATATATATAAGAGAGAGAGAGAGAGAGAGAAAGAATGAATATCAAATGATAGACACGATGAAATGGAAAAGGAAGCTGGTACTAAGTGAGGAACGAAAACAATCCAGAAAGGTTTCATTTAAACGATAAAAGCTTTTTGCGCATACGACAGTCGGTTGTCTATCATATAATTTGGAGCTCTGAAAGGAAAGGATTAGGGCGTTTTATCTTTACCCGGAAAGTATTTCGGAATCTTATTTAGGAATAATAAACATTGTTCCCTGAGAGAAGCTGTCTCATTAATCGCTCGGGAAGCGCTTTCAAAGACATTTGGCGCTCGGCTCTTTAGAAAGCCCTCAAATACAGCCGACTCTACTCTTAGAATATCAAATGATAGATTAGTAAATATTACCCCGAAAACGCTGCATTAAAGAGTCGAAGCAAATACAAATGTTTTCTTTACAAACTAAAGATGATAATATTTTTTTTCCATTTTCCTTTTTATGAATAATAGACACTTGATGTACAAAAATACTTCACTAAAAATCATCGAAGCATTTTATGTCGAAAAGCAGAGGCTATATTTAAATGCAAATGTTGTTTATTTACTAACCAGTTGTGAGATTATTTATGAATCCTTTCTCTTTTCGCTTTTTATGATTAAAATACCTTCTATGTAAAAAAAGGAGTTGCGAATGTATTTGCTGATCCATTGTAAACGAGATTTCGGTAAAAATCTTACGTGGATTTGAAAGCGAGTAACAGAGGATGCATTTACAAAATGGAAATACTGTTTATGTAATCACCAATGGGGAAATTGTTTTTATTCATTTTCAATCGCTTTCATTTTATGATTAATGTATTCACTGTATAAAAATATTTCGCTAGAAATTATTTTGAATGATTTCCCATCACAAAAAGGAAGAAAAAATTAAACCAGCAGCTCTGGGAATTGATGAATCAGCAATTCTTTTCTTTTCCTCGATTTGATGACTCTCCGTTTTTTTTTAATTGTAATACTCCTTTAATAATGAGTTTTTCTTATAAAAGCGAAAAGGAGTAATAGAATATTTAGGTTTAGAATAAGTTTCATTAAATCAGTAACGAAAAAAATAAAACATTTTTTTAAACTTTTATTTATTTCATGGAAATGAAACACGGCTATTTCTACTCGTCAGAAAACTTACAAGATATTTTTTTTTTTGAAAATTTCATAAATTAATTACAATATAAATACATTTGGAATGATTGCCTTAAATATATGTAAATTGAAGAAAGAAAAAAAAGTCTTCTACTACAACAGGTTATATCTAAATTTACATTACCACAAGTCAAAAATTTTAACTAAAATAAAGCATACATTTTAAAGTAAAATAAACTTTTTAGCTAGAGAGAAAATCATCTGCATTTAGCCTATCTTTGCTGCATAAATACAAGTATGATTCCACAAACTCTCTTACCTATCTTGATTGCCCCTGTTTAAATTAATGCTTAAGAAAGCAACAAAAAGATAGTTGAAATGAATATTTTTCATGTAACTGTAAATAATGTTAATGATAAATGTTAACTGATAAATGTTAAAGAAGAATCCGACTTTTAAAATGTTTACCAGTCAGAGGGAGGGATATACTTGAGAAGTCAGTCGCAATTTTAAAAGAAGCCATTAAAATTAGTATATCATTTATGATTGAAAAAAGTATATAGAATCATTTTAATTATGTGTGGTAAATGTACGATTCTTCTTTCCCATCTTAATTACCAATTACAATAAATAGAAAGTTAATTGTGAAATTTTTTTTCATTTAAATTACTTACGGAAATGCACCCAGAGACAGAAAAAGTATAAATTTAAAAAATTGAATGAAAAAAGAAACATTAGCATTGTATGTTATTTTCATTATAGAGTATTGAAATCGAACTATTTTTCAGCAATAATATATCAATTTTTAATTAAAATGTTTAGTGCTTTTCAATGGATCATTGTTTTGATAACACTCATTTATCTCAAAATGAATATTTTTGTTTTCAAAAAGCTCCCTGCGATTCCCATTTTGCTTGAAAGATACAATATTTCAATATTATATTTTTTGTTGCGAAACAAAAAAAAAAGCATTTGTGGCTTTGTATTACTCTTTATTTTAGTTTTTAAATAATACAAAAAGTTTAATAAGAAATAATTTTTTTTAAATTTTAAATCACGAAAAGAAGTTTAGATAAACAGGAATAAAACGGCTCAAAATTTTAGTAACTCAAATGCTTTAAAGTTTTTGAAAAAAAAATTTATTTTATGATCTAAACATAAATAAAGCTTTTTTTTCACAAAATTTAAGTAAATGGAATAAAATCGGGAATTTCAACATTGATATAAGGGGAAAGTAAATTTGAAATGTCTACCGAACTCATGACACAATCTAGCCTTTAGGATAGATAAAAGCATTAAATAATTATTACAATCACTAATAATTGGATAAAATAAGCATAATTAAATAATTAATAATAAGCATAAATTAAGTAGCATTAATAAAAATCATAAATATTTTGATTGCAATAATTGCACATAGAGCTTTCTCTCAAGCTGCATGCAAATTGGTAGTGTGAGAGATTTGATTCACTCGAAATTCTTTTGTTCCTTCCGTAATTAAAAAGAAATGTTTAGTATGAGGCACAGTTAGATCTCAAAAAGGACTTCCTCGATTAACATTGATTCGATAGAACGCTGTCATTTTGTTTTGCTCAACTTCACTTCGTATTTTCTTTCCTTTTGTCATGTTTCTTATTAGTTTAATTATAAATGAACTGACTATGTAACTAAACAGGAAAAAAAATGAATGATGTATATACGTATAGTAATTTGATAATACTTTTGAGTATTATTATGTATGATACACAATACTTATAAGTGTGCTTTCATATTATTTCAAACATATGCAGTTACACGTGCTTGTTTTGAAAATTAGATTAAGAGGAAGTGCTGGTAGCTTTATTCACTTTGGTCAATCGCAAAAACTAAATTGAAGAATCAAAATATACAATAAATTCTTATATAAGGCGAAACGATCTAGACAGTCATTGCAAAAATAAACATTATATTTCTGTGACATATTTATGCATTATGTAATACGTTATATCGTGCAAATTAATCTAAATATAATTTAAAATTTAATTATTTTTATTTTAAATCGTGTATCCTATTTTTTTTTACTATTTGTTAAAATTATCTTGTTGAAAGCTGTTTCAATTAGCACTTAGTCGTCTAGGAACACATTCTAAGTGAGAAATGTAATCTTGCTTTGGAAGGATATCGTCGATACATTAGTTCGAAATTACCTGTTGCCTGTCTGTTCGAAATTACCTTTAATTTAAAGTAACATTCTTATTCTGAAATTTTGTTTCTTGCGTTTGATAGGTGGATTTGTTTGCCGTGTGTTCTGAAGTTAACATACTGAAGTTACAAGTATTTTTAAGAGAAAGCTGGAAACACACTCAATACTAAATGCTAAATGAAATGAGCAAATGCTTCATGAAATTCATTGCGAATGTTTTTTAACACTTGCTTACTCTTAGAAATATTAGCCATTTTTTCAAGCAGATTTAAGTTGTTTCCAGTGATTTTAAAACTCAAAAAATATGTTGTTATAAAATTTGTACTCTAAGATGAAAAAATGCTTTTTATTAAAAAAAAATTAACTCGTGGATAATTCAATGGTATCGTAAGCAGGGGGAAAAAAAATATGAGGTTAGTAATGCAATCTTTTCTGAAGAAAACTCAAAATATTTTTGGAAGTAAATATTTAAAATAAATTATCAAAACCCCATATATTTTACTTTTTTTATTATATAATAAAAATTCAATTTTGTGGTAAAAATAAATGTAATCAAAACGAAGCTTCATCAAAAAATACTAAATTCAATCTTACAAAAAAACACAAGATGACGCAGAAATAACTAAATTTGAACAACTTTTGTTGCTAATTATAGATGACGATTTGGAATATTTTCAATCACAGGTGTTTTTTTTTGCATTTTTTTTTTCGTGTTTCCTTAATAATTATAACGAACATTTTGTTCTTCATTATGAATTTTTATAATATAACTGAACTTAAAATATTCTCTTTACCTAAAATTTCTCTCAGAAGATCTGAAACGGGATCAGAAAAAATTTCTCATCCCATTCAGACGAGAAAAGTAGCCATGCTTTTTGCATAAAAAATAAAGTTTAGAAAAATGTGCCTAAAACACACAAATAAATATATATTTATTCGACACAGAAATTTCTATTTTTGAAAGTCAGATGAAATGTTTTTAATTACAAACATAAAACATACACGAAAAGAAAACGTAAGGAAATACAAGTATTCCACTTATTTTAATTATAACTTTAGCTGCAAAATTGAATAAAAAAAATTTGTATAAAAATTTGAAATTTTCTTCCATTAAAGAAAGATTGAAAAAGTACCTAGTAAAAAAATTATTCTTCATATCTTAAATTCATGCTTAATACACGTATCTCATCATATTTATTTCTAATTTAAAGGTGTTAAAATCATAATTTCTCAAGTTTACTTCCGACTTTTTAAAAATAATCATGCTGATCCTACTTATTTAAATCCAATGTGAAATAATATCTCTTTTTTAAATTAAATATATTCTTCATCCCATTCAGATTGAATTAAACCTGAATATCAAATAATCCCAGCTCATCTTAATTTAAAACTTGAAAGCTACCTTATTCGTATACCCTAATTAATATTCATGCTCCAAGATTTATTTAAAACCTAATACAGATTATTATGCCTTTATTTTAAATAAAATAAGAATTCAATTGAATATACATTTATTTAAATTGATAACAAAATATTCACAGTTTAGTTTCACTAACCGATAAACATATGCATTACAATAAATTCAGATTTATTTAAATCTAAACTTACAATCAGAGAGTCACACATATTTTCTTTTCTTTTTTTACCACAATCTAAAAATCGCGATTTTCCCTCGGACTTCCGAAACCAATAAATTGAAATCAAATAAAAAAAAATCCGTTTTCGAGGGAAATCTGTTTTTAGTGGCTTTTGTTTTTCTGTTTTCCTAAAGAACTAGATGCTACTCCACTGCATTCAAGAGCTACGAATTTAAATATATATATATATATAAAGGGGAAATGTCCTAATAGAGAGTGGTAAAACATAGCTCTGATGTAACCTCGGAAGCCATTCAAACCTCATGTTGAAACGACTTAGTAGGAAAGTACAAAAAAAATGAGCTAATTACTACCGTTGTATTTATCCCCCGAGATTTATATCCACTTAGTAAAAGATAACATCTTTTTTTTAGTCAAGTTAAACACACTGTAATTCCATCTATCGCATTTGACCGCAGTATCAGTTACATTGTCGGAAATAGCATTCATTATGCTTAAATAAAAATAAGAGGAAAGATTATTATCCCATTAATGTTGAGGTAGTTAGCATCATCCGATTATACAGAAAAAAATTATGTGATAATAATAATCCGATAAATTCGCATTAAGCCGTTAATGGAGAATGTTTATGGCTCTTAATTTGAATTCTGGATGCACACCACACAGCATGAAAAATTCTGTAGGTCTTTTTTAATATTCATTAGTTTATTTACAAATCTTCGAAAAAATTTCAATCGTGGGGGGATTTGCTAAATGTTTTATACATATGTCTACGTCTAAGGCGTATAATTTTTTATCGTCATTATAAAATAAACCACTGTGTTTTTTCACTCCAGCAAATTCCAAGTTATTTAGCTTTTAGAGTACTGATATATTTATTAAAATAAACTTACCTTTTCTCTTAAATAAAAATATATGTTACAGAATTGTTATTTATTTAATTATCAGTACATTTAAACCCATTTTATAATCCCCTCGGATTAAGCATTTTTTGAAACATTACAACTCGAAGCGGGTTTAGCTAAAATTCTTTTTTTCTACTTCAAATGAAGGGGAAAACTATATGAATGAAGAGTTATACATGTTGCTAGAGTACTTTATATAGCACCGCATTTTTATTAGAAAACGATTACTAATCCAAGCAATACATTAGCAAAGGAGAAGGAAAAAAACATTTCGAAAAGATTATTGCATGATAGTATCAGCTTTTCTCATCATATGCTCTCCCCCTTATAATCCCCACGATATTTAAGTGAAAAGCATTGCATTGAAAAAAAGTAAGATTTCAGATATAAAACGCGTATGTATGTATTTTTCATACCGTAAGACACACATTTTTTAATAGAATAAACGACTTCAAATTGGAATTTATGGTCTGAAGGTAACATTAAAAAAAAGATTCTTTATACAGTACCAGTACTAACAGAGAAGTTCAATGGCAAGCTCAAGTAGACAAAAAAAATTTGTCTGCATACCATCAAAGGTAAGTACGGTGGTAAAACTGCTATTACCTAAAAAACTGGTACCGTTATCTAGCGGCCGTAATATTACCGTGGATGACATCACCAAAAGGTTATCTCTACAAACTAGTCATCCACATCAATATTGCGGCCGTTTGATAGCGGCTCCGCTTTTCTAGGAAACCACAACTTAATTCCAAACTGAGAACAACATGCGCAGAAGACAACACATTTTGATACCCGAGACATTGGGATATGTGGAAAAGTCACCAATTTATGCGTTATCTATGAACGTCAATAAATTTTTATCTGAAAATAAGTGCTTTTAGCACGATTCAAACAACAAATGTGTGCATTAAATCCGAATTATTTTCTAAATAGTTAAATTATTACTCTAAAATAAGAAAAAAACGAGTATAAAAAACAAAAATGACTTTCTTATAATGTGACTAAACTTAATAAAATATTATTTCCTAAAAATTGTCCCTTCCATTTTGGATGTGAGTTATGGTCTGAAAAATACAGAATGTAGTACATGTGTTTATATATTTTCTTTAAAGTTTCATTTGTTAAATTAACATCACTGTAGAGGTATATAAATGAGACAATTTTGAATGTGTGTGTGAGAAATTCGAAACACAGTGGAGTAATGTAGGCGAGTTGATATTTCACGCTCCGGACTTCCGTAACAAGCTTCACGAGTCTATTACGGCTAGTTGAATTTGATGTTCAATAACCCGCGATGCTATCTTAGTTTGAACCGAAATTCAAAAGTATTACACACCAACTGCTGGTTGGTGACTGTTCAAGATTTAAGTAATCTTGTCAGTTTGCTTATATCAAGTATAAAGAACAAGAAAAGAGTTCTTCTCAAAAGAAAAAAAGCAGTTTAGTTTTGAAATTGATTATGAAAATGAATTAATCTTCGTAAAACTTCGATTGAATTATTGTTTGTGAGCTTCATTCTAAGGGCAACACGAAGGCTATCTGGAATTTTTTTCAGTATATGGATCAAGTTATCCCTTGTAATCATTTTATCTCATTCGCTTAAGAAGTGTGCCGCAATTACACGAAAATAGTGCAGTTTATGTTGCAGTGCTCAAAAAAAAAAAAAAAACAATATATATGAATAATTTTGATTTTAAAAAAATATATAACAATTCTATAAGTCCTTTTACCTCAAATTAGGAGTGAGACTGGTTATGAGAATTTTGGGTCAAATTATATGACTAGTCATGTTACTCTAAAGGCTAAGGTATTACGGTAAAAATGCCTCTTAATTTTTCTGTAAATAGAATCAGGGAATTGCAACTGTGATACGTAGACAGAAATATATATAAATCCATGTGATTTTTTTTAAATAAAATTGTTCATCAAAGGTTTAATAAAGCATTTTTTTTTTCATTTCGGACGACTGTAGATAGTCAGCGATGTCACACATAAGAGTTTTTTTTTTTTTTTTTTCATTTTAATCTAGAAGCGATAATGATCCCAGCAAATATTAATGAATATTAATGGTTCTAATGATCATTGGCTGAAGATATATATTTGTATATTTATATTTGTATATATATATATGTATATATGTATATATATAATTTTGAGTACTTCTAAACTAATTTTGCCTCAGAAATAGTACAGGAAAAAGAAATTTTTTTTAACATATGTTAAATATCTTTTCTGCTACAAATCTGTCTTATGTTGCGAGAAACATTAACCATAAATATTACTTTTAATCAATATGATTAATTCAAAAATAGCCTTGATGATAGACAAGGTTAAGTTTCAAAACAGCTTAAGTTTTCATGGCTAAGATTTATTATTAGTTATACTAACGCAAATAACGAACCTCAAGAACAGTTCTTTCGAGGGCAGGATGTTCACCTTAATAAATGTAACACTGCCTTTTAACAAGTACAGAAAATTAATGAGTCCTGACTCAAGTTAATGAACTTTAACACGCACACATCTGAAGGAGGTACTCTGAAGTATACATTATCGGCTCATTTTGCGAAGTATCTTTATTTTAATCTCGCATATCATACAGAGAGTCACGTCTTTAGAAGTCTATGATTTTTTAAGAAACATTTAGTGAAAAATGTATAAGAAGCTAAAATATATTTAGCGGCGATATTGAACTCAGTAAAGTATATGAATGTTTACCTTCTTCAATGGAACATTTAAGCAGTTAGTTTCAGTGTAAAAACCTATTTTTTACTGAAACACATTATTATAGGTATTTCTGTTAGACTGAATGATTAATTCATATTAAATTGCATGATTAATCATGACAGAATTTGAATAGAATACTATTTTACTGTGCTTTACGGTAGAGAAAAAAATTTATTTGTACTTTATTTTATATGTCCCTCTAAATAAAGGAGGCAACACTGAATGTAAACTAACTCTTCCACTGCTCGACATCTAATTGCACTAATGTAATTGAACATGTTTAGTTCTGTTAAGGGAGGAGAAAAAAAGTTAACTGATTTTTTAAAAAGAACATTTTTTTATTAGAAATATTTTGTACAGAGAATTTCTAATTATAAGTCGGCTCAATTTTTTCAAAATAATTCTATTTTCTTTCAAAATGACATTTCATAAGCAATTTAAAAATATTTTTGCCAGAAAATCTCTCTCCCCCTCCTCCAAAAAAAAGGCTTCCATAATTGATACTGGTATTCAATATGTGACAAATAGGATATCAGCTACAATTATTATTGATGCGCCTTTATTTGATAATTCTCTACGTTCTTAAAAATAAAATACACATTGTTAAATAAGAATTAAAAATAAATATTTTATCACTCAAAGTTTGAATTCGTGCTTTTTACACAATCTCTTATGAAACTCATTTGACAATTGATTCGTTTTAAAACATATTACGACTGAAGTGTTTTAACATTGTAAAACAAATAAAAATCTTATTATTTTGAAGTAATTAACAATGAATGTTCGAGGGTGCTTAAGAACTGACAAGTTTCAGTCATTATTAAACCTCATATGTCGTTAATTAAAACTTGTTAGCTATTTTTAACCTCATTAAAGATCTTCGAGTAGCTGACTTATTCAAATAATGCTAAGGGCACATTTTTTTCAACTTGCTCAAGCCGAATGTTAAAAAACGTCTATAAAATCACAATTACAATTTATTCATTTTTAGTATAATTCAGAGATAATGTATTCACAACTTATATCATAGCAAGAATTTTTTTTTAAAATGTATCAATAGCAGATTGTCTATTTTTAAAGTGCATATTCTTGTACAATTCTATTTTACTCAAAACCATTGAGATGTTTTAAATACAAGCGTACAAATTTGTCACATATTTAAAAAAATTCATATTTAATATTTCTTCAAATATTAAATGGCTATATTGATATTAATGGTGAACTGTTTGCACACTCACAAGAAGAAGATAAGGTAATGGTGCAATTTATATTTATAAGGTTAAATTAGTAAGCCGATCGAAAGTTTCATCCTATATTAATACAGCTAAAAAGAAAATTATTTAATAAATTTGATATTGGTTGTTCTAAACAAATGTTATTCAGGCGCTACACGAAGATTGTTGGTGACGGTAATTTTATTAATCTTCCAGTGCTTTATGAGAGACTCGAACAAAAGTTTCGACTAAGGTGTTCACAAAGACTAAAACTGTTCTCACCATAAAGAATACATTACCACAACTCTAATGAGTGACATAATATGAGCATTTTTCCGATATCAATCATTCGACCTCACTGAATCCATAAGGTAGTATCAGAAAACCCACAATTTTTTTTCAAATTTGAAATATTTTATTCCTTGTACTTGTACCTTAAATGGATAAAAAATACATGTCGAGTTTGTTTACAAAAAGTTAGCAAATCTAATCAATTTACATTTTTTAGAATTGTATGCTCATTAAGTACAAGTATTAAAAATCCAATTTTGTTTAAGACCAATATTTGGTAAATAATAATAAACACTAGTGATGTCTGAAATTGAATTTTAAATGAAGGTTTCTTATACTTACAAGATAAAACTTGAAAGATTTGAAACACAAAAAACAATGAAAATTGTATGCATATCAAGTAAAAAAAAAATCTAAATTTGATTCTGAATATTATCGTTAGTAAATAAATAATATCAGAAATCAAATTTTAAATGAAAGTCTATTAGACCTACAAGATGACATGTGAAAGATTTATCTCGTAAACATTTCATGAGATTTCTTAGTGAATATTATTATAAACTGAATTTTACGAATGTAACAGAGCTTTGAGTTTTTAATGAAAAATATCCATTAAAAATTGCTGTTGCTGCAAAATTAAATGAATTTTTTAAAATTCTTTTGTTAAGAATACAAGAACAAAATACGCTTAAAATATTTATTTTATTATTTAAATCATTTTGAGAAAAAAGACAATTAAATTGCAATTTTTAAATTTCATTATTTATTTCTATTAGGCAGGGATATAAAGGAAGTTATAATTTACTTTTAAACTCAAATAAGTATATTTTTAACGAAAAAGTAGTTGTTTGATTTCTTGTAGAATAATAGCACACCATAACAGTAGACAGTTTACATCGGATGCACGAGTAACTAGTGAGATATTATTATCAAGACGCATTCATTCATCATGATGTCGTCTAATAAATGACATCATAATTTTTGCAAAAAGACTAACTGCAAAAAACCCCAACTTTTTTATATTATGAAGCAAAATATCTTTTTTTCCTACTTTTAAAATAAAAATTATGAGAAAGTAAAAAAAATCCTACATTGTTTCATTAGCTGAAATAATATTTAGAAATGTGAACTAACTTCGAAAGGAAAAGATTACTTCATATAATTCTTTTGCAAATTTATATAACTATTTCTCACGTTACTCTCTCTCTCTCTCTCTCTCTCTTGCT
>BMAW01072850.1:487202-526385 GCA_019974015.1 Nephila pilipes
CACACACACATATATATATATATATATATATATATATATATATATATTTATATACATATACATATGTGTGTGTGTATTTATGCATGTATAATTTTACCCTTGCATATAATAAACTAGGAAATGCAATTCACCTCATCTTTTTGTGTATTTGCAAAGCAACTTTGGAAAATTTCACATTGTGGGGTCGCTAGAGAAAATTGAATCGATAGAATAGTGTATATAAAATCCTCATACTTTGCAAAAGGAAGAAATTAAAAATTGGAGTGAACTTCAGATCTTATTAGCCACGTTGGAAAAAGTAATCTTCTGCTCTGGTTTTTTTTTTTTTTTTTTTGACATATTCCGTCAAAAGCTTATCGCATATAATTCATATTACAAAATAGAATTACATTTAAGTTACGTTTTTGTGTCTTTAACGTGTGTAATCAAGAGGTGAATTACAGTTTCTTAAATATACTACTCTAAATAATGTTTCAGGATGAGTATTAAATAAGTCATTCAGACAAGGGTTCAAACAACTTGACTGATTGTATGTAAACGACTGAACTGATTATACCCAATAATTTAAGCAATATTTCCGTATTTCTAAATGGATTATCATTCAAGCAATTAGCGTTTCATAAATACTTATAATCATAAATATAATTTATGTAGCTAAATGCCTGGATAAATTGACTGCATCTAAAAATTTGAATATTAAATTCAGATGTAACACATTTAGCAGAATTTTCCTTGATAATATGGGTGAATTTAAAAAACCAGTTAGTAAGGATAATTCTTAAAAATTCATTTATATTTATTAAAATGCGCTCAACACATTTTAATAACACAAAAAGTTAAATTAATTAATAATTTCATTGAATGCAATGGAAAGAAAGTGACATTAAAAAATATGAATAAAAAAAAGAACAAAAATTTGCACAATAAATTTTAAATTTTTCTCCTTTTTAATATATTCCAAACGTTATAGCAAAACTGAAGTAGTGGCAAATTAAAAAAAAACGATACTTGAAACTGATGCAAATCTTAATTCTTTAAACAAAGCAAATAAATTTTTGGTTATAATTTTTTTTTAAAAAAAAAAGATAATCAGACATTTAATATAATAAAGATAATATTAGCAAACTTGTAAAGCTGTATTACTACTTTCAGTAGTATAGTTAGAAAATAATTATGAGCAATTAACTCTCATAGCTTAGGAGTTGTAAAATAATCTTTAATTGAATTTTAATCTTCTAAATATAAAAAATATCTGGATGAAAAAAGGAATTTCAAAATAAAATCTCTAAAAAATTAATTCACCATTTCTTAATAATATTAGTTTTTAAAAAATCACTCAATGCTCATTTAAATCGTTGGTTTTCTAAGAAAACTAGAAAATAATTTCAAAATAATCATAAAAAAGGAGAAGAAAAACAGTCATATGAATCCATCTTAAGATATCTAAATGATTTGAATAATTTTAAATTTATAATTGAAATACAATTTTATTACACTTGGATAAAATAAATGATTTTTTATTTAAACTTTTAAAAATGTTTTAGAATGTATGGTTAATTTTTAAAAACATAAACTAAAAACTCTTTATCAAAATTAAAATTGTCTGGATAACTGTTTTATATTCTTCATCGAATATAAAATAACTTTTAATATTATTGCATTATTTATTTGAAATTGCTTCATTTAACACATTCTAGTTTAATAAGTTATCTTTAAAAATAAAACTGAAAAATATATGTTAAATAACTTTTTATTGCTAGTTAAATGTTCTTTTAAAAGAAAAATAATTTTCTCTCTCTTTTTCTTAAGTGACTTACAATCAATCAAAATTTTTATTACAACAGGATTCATTTGACAAGTAATAAAATAAATAAGAAAAATCTACAAATTTCTCTGCAAGATAATAGATTTAACTCGCATCAAATATTATCGTTGCAGCGAGCTTAAATGGAACGTTCTTACAAAAAGCCCAATCACTTTTGCTTGGAATTGGAACATCTCTAATCATGACAAAGGACAAGATCACGTGATTTTTGTACCCGTGAAGGACAGGGAGACAAAAGGCATGACTTAGATTTGTATAATAGATGGTCATTTACAGCCAACAAGCTCCGCCTTTATACACACAGATACATTTTCTAAAAGAATTTACACACATGAAAAGTGATCGGTGCATTGGAAAATGTCCAATAGGGTTATCCTTTCTTTTCTAAAAACGAGTGTCTGGCAATTAAGCACTTCTGCGTTTGATAATTATACTATAATTAAAATCAAATTAATGTACAGCTTAAAGCTATTTATCTACATTAAATTCAATATTAATAAATTTGAAGTTTTTCATCTAATTCCTCATAAAATTTGAAGGAATATTAATTATTATTTGAAATTTTAAAAAAAATGTGATTTATCAGAATATGTAAGGATAATTTAAAATTAAATTAATAATGATTACAACATAAATATAATCCAGGAGATTGAAAAAAATTTAAACTTAAGGGAATAACAATATTGTTCGTATAAGAGATTATTTTTTTTAATTTAAGCTAATCACGGAATTTTGAAGCTGTCAAATTACAATGATTGAATTTTCAAGAAATGTCGGAACTTTTTTTCAACGTACTGAAGCTTCTACAAAATAATTCGACTTTTTTTTTTGAAGAAAAAGAAATTAGTTGCTAAAAATGAAAACAATAGGTGCCATTCAAAATTAGTAACTAGACTTCCCCATGATGTAGTTAGACTTACCTTCCACATGCTTTATCTGACAGCCTCCGGAGCCTTCTGGAGGAGGGGCTGCTCCTCCTCCTCAAAATGATAGCATGCGGTGAATCTCTTCGAGGCGGATCCGAGTCCCGGTGTAAAGATCGAGGGAAAAATATACGGATGACACTCAACAAGAAAACAGCTAAAGTCAGCATTTTCTTCGATTTTACAGATTCGTTGCGAATATTTCGGATGGGAAATATCACAGTCTATAAATATGACTTCAATTCGGAAGACCCTAATGGGGAATGGCTCAGTTTAGAGCCCTATGAAGAGAAGTGGGAGTCTTTTTTTTTCTCACATTGGTAAGAGTTATATCAAAGGATTTTGGACAGTGACAGGGGTCCCACACTACTACAAATAAAGTTGTTCCAGTTGACACGAACAGCGTAGACACACTTGGATCAGGACCATTCATATGGCAATTAGCCAGGTCACTTAAGGAGTAGAGCGTATCCAAAGGTTAAGAAATTAAATGAGTCATTTCTTTTACTTATGCCAAAGCATTGCAATTTTGAGTGAGAAACTAAGAATCTTCTTTTTTTAAAAAAAATTATTATTATTCTGTGATCGTTAAGCCAACACAAAGACGTTCTTTCTTTCTTACTATCTCTTCTGTCAAAGAGCACAAAATTTAATAACTATTGTATCGATTGCTCATATGGAAATGTGTCAATCGAATTTAATTGGAAATTCTTAACGGACCTAATAGAAAGAAAGCAAAAATTCAGTACCGTAGAAGTGAAATTCAAATAGTCTTTTGTTTTATCATTGCGTCATGTAGACGCAACAATTATTTTGACTGTAGTAAAGCAAAGTTCATGTGTTTTAAGAATAGGATTGAGTTTTTTTTTTTTTTTTTTTTTTTTTTTTTGAACTTTTCGCGTTGTTTTGAGAGAAGAGAGAAAAATATCTTAGATCTTCATGCTAAATTTAAAATTATGTGAAACAGTTTGGAAGACAAATATCTTCAAAAGTTTGTTTATGGCAAGAAAATGTGTCAATCAAATTTGTTTGGAATTCTTATGGGACAAAAACTGACGTCATCCACTAGGCCCGAATTTCAAATGGTCTTTTGTTTTGTCTTTGGTTCAAGTAGAGGCAATAATTATCTCAGCAAGCTGTAGCAAAATGCTGGTTGTAACTCAGGAATTACAATGGTAGGGAATGAATAGAAATGTAAATGCTCTGAATTCAAAAAGCGCTTTGCTCTTTATATACTATAACCAAACCGTTTCCTCTGAGATTTATAACTCTTAGAATTGTCGTTCCTTCTTCTATTTATTTATTTCTTTCAGCTACATGTACTGCGTAGCAGAACAACGGCAATTGCTTTCAAAATATAATTTACGCTATTTTTACTTCGACTTGCTTCTTTAAGTGACATTCTTTATCCGTTATATATAATTTTGTCATTCCGTAAAGTTTCCATACATAATTTTGCATGCTTTTGCGTCCAATTGTTCCTAAAAAAATCGAAATTAGTAATTAAATCATCGATGATAACTTGTACATTTCATTGCAAATTATTAACTTACCCTATCACTGCAGATTACACATTAGCTCGTGTTCGATGTCAAAGTCAATAAAACAATTAATTGCCATTTAAAAATAGGTGGTTATTACAGCGATTCTTCTTTTCGAGCGTTGTCATAGAGAAAGTTATCTTATCTCACTATTTCAAGGTACACAATATCTTTTCTATCTAGCAACTTATTGTTCAAACACTTTCTCGGTACTTTTTCAACCACTGTTCGCGATTCTTTTTAATAACAAGTTTCTCACTCTCCGGTTTGACGACCCCTTTTCGATCCGTTCCGCTTTACTTCTTCACCATTCGAGGAGTTCGCACCGCTTTGGTATAGGAGACTTGTGGAGAAGCACGTGCTCCTCCATCCCGTTTTGTGACACCTTCAGGAGAGCTATGACTCGACCGCCTTCTTCACTGGAACTGCAGTCGTCGATGTGGAGAATTCGCTCTTAGGAATTGATCGGATCGCTTGGGATGACCCCATTGGTGGTGGCAGAGGCGCGCCACAATCCCCGCTACTCCAGGAATGGACAGCTTCTCCGTCGTCGCTTTTGTAGACCCTTTCTAGTACAACGGTACTGTACTGTATGGAAAAGGCGCATCTGCGTACACATTCAGTTTCCGTTTTATCTGAGCCAGTAATCACTATGCATTCGGCGAGCGATTTCCTTTTCGCTTAGAGAACACTTTTGCTGAGGGGACGGGACGTTTGCTTTCACGACAAAAAAAAAAAAAAAAATGTGCTATCGCAATGAGGAATGGAACGATAACTTTGAAAAAAAGAGGGAAAGAATCCGGTAAAAGATAAAATAGGAAAAAATAAATTTTTGGTATGACATTTATTTGAGCGTTTGGATGCGGGAGGGAAAAGTTTTAAAAGACGAGTTAGAGTAAAGAATTTTGCAATATCAATATATCGTTTCCGACTTTCAAAAACATGTTATTTATCACATTTTCACTTTATCAAACAGAAAAAAACTTGTCATGATTGAGAATAAATTGGATTTTAGGAATCAATATATTAACACTCACGTTCCAAGAATGCGGAACATGAAAGTTTTGAATTTCGAGGAGTACTCAAGAAACACAACACAATATAACTGTACATTTATAATTTTCATAACTCTAAACAAAGAAAAAAATCTAATATATGGCATAAACTATTATTACATATTATTTTATTATTCATGGCTATTTATTATTTTATTAATCATTTTTATTTATTATTTTAATAATTATTATTATTTATAATACTTGTTATATCATTATTTTTGGTGAAAGAGTTACTAATTTAATCCATTATTTTTATTACAGTTTGTATCTCGAAATCTTGATTAAGAAAAGAAAGCGAGATATTTTAAACAGAGGAACGCATATATATAAAATTTATTACTTTTCTTTACTTTTATCTAAAACTTTAATCACATAAATATGTGTTCTGTTAAAGCATATCGGGAAATAAAATATTTTAACTTCAGTAAATATTCCTATTTCTTAGAAACAAATAAAAAGAAGGAACCAAAATAAAAATTCAAGCATAGAACTATGCTATTTTGCACTTGAATGACAACTAAGTAAGTACCTTATAAATTTAAGAATTATTGTTCAAACCTTATATTTGTATTTAATTTACTTGAAAGTATACTTGTGTTACATATTTATGTTTATAAATTTACTTTTTGGAATAATGCGAACAGGGGAATAATTAGTTTATTAGATAAAGTATATACTCTTAAAATATTTATTGATGCATTAAAATAATTTTGAAAATGTAATTAAAATATTATTAATTTATTAGATAAGAATAAAGTTGTAAAATGTTGTTAATTTTTTTTGGCTACAGTTTTTTCCCAACCAGTTTGATTTCTCTTCATACACAGTATTCTGTATCGTTCAATGAAAGCGCAACGGTTTGTTTTTAGTGGTAAAAATACAGTTTTAAAATATTATTAAAAGAAGAAAAAAAAGCAGTTTCTGCAAATTCATTTGGTACATCTGTAAATGTCACGAAATCTGTAGTTAATCAACTATACTTTTAATTTATATTTCAATAAAGAAACACTTTTAGCTTTTTGACAATTCGAATCAAATGAGAATAAGTAAGATTCTAGAACCAATTTTAATAAAACTCAAATTATTGGAGTAATTTTTAAAGAAAGGTGCTTAAGTTATTGCCTGTGCGGTACACGTTCCAATAGTTTATCTTGTATTATTAGAAATAGCTAAAGTGCCATATGACAAAAAAAAAAGGAAATCTTTCAATCGTCTGTCTACGAAAACAATCTATGCTGTAGAGAACAAAATTTCAATTAATTTAAATACCCTTGACTTTCGTCTTCGAATCATCTTGAACATAACGTAAGCTACCTTATTAATTAATTAACCACTCATGAATAATTATTGAATGACCCTATAATCCACTTAATTACATAATTGTAAAAATGGAAGAAAGTTAATTCCCAAATAAGCATCTATCTTCTTAGTGAATAAATTAACATAAATAGTGTAAAGTATTAATCGTTTCTTTGATTCATTAAAATAATAAATATTATCTTGTCCTACCTGAAAAATACAATTAAATGTGGAATCACTAATGATGATACATTTTTATTGGTGAACTCATTCACTGGCTCAGAATGAATTCTTTTAAATGAATTAGCTTTAACAATTGCCTTCTGAATAATTAAAATTAAAAATAATCGATGTAATGATTAGAATAATTCCATTTGCGAAACTTACACACACACACACACACATATATATATATATATATATATATATATATATATATGTGTGTGTGTGTGTGTGTGTGTGTGTGTGTGTGTGTGTGTGTGTGTGTGAGTGAGTGAGTGTGCGTGTGCGCGCGTGCAGTTTCTTTTTAGAAAAAGAGTTTTATATAGAATTTTGATTAACTAATTTTAATTTTCCATTATTCTTTAGGCAGTCTGAAATTACAATAATAGTAGAAATGGGATTTTGTGAAGAGAAAAACTAAATTAATTTATCGAAAAAAAGGAAGAAACAGAGGAGATCTATAAATCAGATGATTTATAAAAATCATCAATTCATGAGAAATGATGTGATAAAGTATTAAGACATATGAGAAGAGATAAAATGATTAATTTATTTTTGAACTCTGTATATTTATAAAGCTCGTCTCATAAATATATTAACAAGTAATTTTTTTTCAAAATAATTGGTCAATTAAAAGTTAATGAACAAAAGCCCTAACAACATTTACTACAGTAATGATATATCACATGAAGTTCACAATATTTGATGGAGGAATTAAAAAAAAAAGAACACTATCCAAAAAATATACCGACAAAGAAAGTTTTAATATTCATAGCTCATATTTTTTAAACCGTAATTTGTAATTAATTTGAATACCCAACCATCCATACTTTGAACTAAGGTTTGTAGCAGAAAAGATTTAAAAAAAAAACAAATCTGGTCTATTTGCAACTTATAATATATACATATACACATATATGTATATATTATAAATTGTTAAATATATATATATATATATATAACACTAACAAAATATACAATTAATTCCTTTGATTACTGAAGAAGTAAAAAGAAAACTAATGAACACCTTTTAATAGTCAAAACACTGAAAATAAGAAAAAGAAAAAAATTACTTAACCAATAAATAATGACAAAAAGACAAAGTTCCACTCATTAATAAATTAATAAATACAACCCAAAACATAAAAAACAAAGGAAAGGAAAACCATAAAGAAAATGAATTATAACATTTTCAAATTCTGAATCTGCTTTTTTACACATTTAGTGGTTAAAAAAGTTTTAAAGTACCATACAATCCCAATAGAAAAATTTTGTAAACCAAAATGGAAACCCATTATATTAAAAGAACAAGATGAAAAGAAGAAATAAAGAGAGACAGATATGAGGATAAAGATGTTACTTTCAATCTGCATCTAATGAAAATAGATCAAGAGCAAACAATATCAACCAAACAGATTTAAAAAGTTCCGAAAAACTTCCATGAGACGCCCTAAATAGTAATAACATTTACAGAAATCCCCAGTTCAAATGAAACTAAGTTTACGATGGAAATGTAGAGCAATGCCCTCTATTAGAAAGAAAGAGAAGCAGTGAAGAAAAATTATTAAAACCAAAAGGCTAAAGCAGAATGAGGGAGAGGGAAAATAAAACTCAAAAATATATTAAAACTAAAATTTATTTTTATTATTATTCATATTACTCTTGATAAAATTACAAGGAAAATATACTTCCAGACAAATGTTTTTAAACTTCTCCAAATTAATGCAAATATCCTGCATTTTAGTCCCACGTCTAAAACTACACGAAACATAATTATAAATTATGTTTTTAAAATATTCAATCTTAACGACCTTCCCCTTAAGAGTAACTTTATGTGTCTTTTTAAAATATATTTATTTTATTAGTTTGAAATTTTATATATATATTAGTTTGAAATATTAGTTTGAAATAAATTTAAATACTCTGGATAAAAATGCTAACTGGTTAAGACTGGTTTAACATCTTTATGTCTAAAACTACACGAAACATAATTATAAATTATGTTTTTAAAATATTCAATCTTAACGACCTTCCCCTTAAGAGTAACTTTATGTGTCTTTTTAAAATATATTTATTTTATTAGTTTGAAATTTTATATATATATTAGTTTGAAATAAATTTAAATACTCTGGATAAAAATGCTAACTGGTTAAGACTGGTTTAACATCTTTATATATATATATATATATATATATATATATGTAAACAGTGTAAAAAGAGTTCAAAAACAGTGTGAAAAGAGTTCAAAGAAGAAATTAATATATCAAGTACATTTAAAAAAAATTTTTTTTTTTTTTTTTTTTTTTTTTTTTAAATTTCTCTGATGTGAAAGAATTCTGAACAATTTCCATGTGATTAAATTTTTGATCATACAAACGCACTCTTTGCAATAACAGAAATTTTAAAATTTTATTTTTATACTCTGTAGATGTACTTAATTTTCTAAAACACTATTTGCATTATAATAAATGAAAAATAATTATGCAAACACCGTGATCGAATTCCTCAGTTGTGAAGATCCTTACTTGTGCTTAGTTAGTCAAATAAATGCATAAGTGGAGAGCAAACGGTGTACTGAATGACGACACTGTAATAGAAAGCATAAAGCGCGAGTTTTCTTACAAGTCGTCATTTCTGTCGTGGATTTCAAGAAGCTGTACCTTTCCCTGATCACTGTACGTCCCCATGCCTCCTGAAATCAAAGGTAAAAATCACGATGTGTAAGAAAACTCGCGCTTTATGCTTTCCTTTACAGCGTCGTCTAGCGGTTCACCACTTGTCTCCTCCTATGCATTGTGAGGTAAAAACTGTTTGTTCAGATGTTTTCTATCTCCCCATATATTTTTGTCCATGAGTTTCGAAATACCCTGCATACACTTTATGACTTACCACATTTTATTTGCTGAGTTTATGACTCTTTTCGAATGTCATCAGACACTATTTCATGGACAGTGTACATTAAAACATTAAAGAGTTCACTTACGTAAAGTGACTTAACAGCTACATTGTACCTTTTGCCCGAATAACACAGATTGGTTAAAACAAAAGTGAAAGAGTTTCATCAGCAGATTTTAGTATCGCTAGTGATTCCATCCTATTTACCTATGATTAAAATTGTATACCAAATCTCAGTTTATTTTAAGGAATTCTAGTGTTTTATAAGAGAGAATCAAAAAATAATTATTTTATGTCTAATGATCATTGTAAGTGGAATAACTTAAGAAATTTTTTTCTTTGGTGAAATAACATATACCTTAATAATAATTTATTTTTAGGGTAATTTTTGTCAACGTGTCTTTGCTGGCTCTTGAGAATTTAAAGATACGTGTACCTTTAATCATGTAACTATTAAATACAAATTGTAAGCCATCATATAGAAACAAATATGCATTCGGATTGCATTAAAACTCACTGAATTCCACTTTGAATTCAAAGATTGTGAACAGGGGGATTCACGTGAAATTTCTCTATACATAATCCGATATATGAATTTTTTTTTAAACCAAATATGTTTACCATAAGCTTATTTCAAAAAAGATACTCACTCCTACTTCCTCTTCCAACTAGTTTCGTCGTTAGATATATTGATCGGGCAAATGAATTAAGAAAATTCAGTCCCAATGAAGTATATCTTGAAAATGGTTACATAGATTAAAAAGATATAGGTATTATAGATAATATCAGCTGACGAATTATTTCTTTGTGACTTACTAAAAATTCAGTAACGGTGAATTAAATTATTTATTTGATATTTCTTTTATCTCCTGGTTCTTAATTTATTTGGAGATTAAAACAAAGGTGACAAAAACTAAACAAACGCCCCAATTTATTATTATGATGAAATTTATTTATTATTTAAAGAGATTGTGCATTCTGAATCATTTGGACTCATCTCAGAGACTTCGCATAGTGATTCAAAGGACCTCAGGTTCCCCGATTTATCGCCGGAGTTGTTTTCGTCGAGTCGAGAGCTGGAGCACTGATACCACTAACGAACCGTTGTATAGTAAAGCTGATGCACGTTTAATCTGATCGAGGTCTCAAGTCCTCCCAATCGCGTGGAGGTGAAAGTCTGGAGAGAGAGGTGTCGTTCTCGTCACTTGTTTGAGTCTCAGAATTCCGTTATTCGTTGCCAATAGCCCTCGTGTTGCTTCTGTGTGGGACGTTAATAAACAATCACTTTCCTTAAGAATTTCCTTATTTTGAAAAATTTTAAATTCATGTCATTCAATATTCTCTTTAATCCTTTATAGGGATATTATTAATAATGATATACTGGCCTTTATTTTATGATTAAGATTGATAAAAAAAAAGGAATTCATTTATCTTATTAGATCAAATTAATTTGATTTTTAAGACCTTTTTTGATGTGAGCCACCATTGGGTGCTATTTAATTATCCCTTCATGGATTTTGTTTCTTTTTATGTTGCACTACGTAATAAGAACAAGGTTTTTAAAATAATATCTCCATAAATATTAATAAAACTATGTCTTCTTCTGCCCAAGTTAACCTTTAATGTTTGAAAATTGATGAATTGGTGATAAGTATACTCTCTTTCACAGGCTTAAAAAAGGTTAAAATGATTTTTTTTTCAACCTAAAGAAACATTTGGAGAAAAGTGATCATTTCCCCCTTAAAAATGTAGTCATGAAATAAGTGAGAAATGCAATATTTTTTCAATGATAGAAATACTTTAAAATTAAGAATAAATTATTTCGGTCACAGTTAAAAAAGTTAAACAATAATTATAACTGATATAATCCCAATAATATTGAATAAAAAACTGTTAATTTAATGAGTACTTGAATTGATATGGATAAGAGAAAAATAATTACTTGGCAGATAAGATATATCTTAAAAATAATCGAAACTCTCACTACATAACTCTCACTACATTTATCCTCAAAATAACTAAGCGAGTAATGAACAATTTTATCACTACTTGAAAATGTATTTATTCTCAAGTAAGAGACCAAACATATTTAATCTAGAAAGAGCAATTCACTCCAGAATTTTATCTCTAAAATAGATAGAAGTTAGGATATCACCTCCCCAATAGATATAATATATATAAAGACGATGGATAGAGGTACTTGAAGAGGCTCTTCTGTGTGTATGTGCGTGTCTGGCTGCTACCAGCTCTCCCTTCTTTGGGATTGTATTAAATGGCATTCTCACCACCCCTTTCTTATCTTCAGTCCGTCTCTGACAAATGTGAATTGATTGTATAAAAGTGACTTCTCGAGCGAAATAGTCAAGATAAATCACTTATTCTTTGGTATGATTCATCTTTTTCCAACCAACTGTGTCAGGCGAAGGTACAGCGAGGCTTCTATTTTGCATATGGTTATTAGGGATGGTCTTTTAAAAGGCCCTCAGGATATATACTTTTAAAAATAAAAATAACAGTTTTGCAGCCTAAAACCCAGGGCGTGGCCATTGTCTGGATGAGAAGATTGGCATTCTGCCAGATTTTTGTCACTCGAAAGTTACTAATAAAGAATCCAAACTAACAGTTAAAGGGCAAAGATTAAAGTTACCATTACAAAGATGCGCTCAAATTTTCTGAGGACAGCCAAGATCTTTTGCCATTTGAGCCACCAACCCAAAAAAAATTTAATATTGCGCAGAAAATTATAACGAATTACAAATATAAAACTTAAGTAACATTTAAATATGTAGTTAATAGATGAAAAGGATGTTTAATTTTTATACTAAATATGTGGAACATTAAAATTATATTCTTTATGTATAAAATCATAACGAAGTCAGAATTTCAAAAAAATATTTCTTGATTAAATTCTCTTAAATACCTTACAGAAAATAAAGTCATATAGTAATAATAATAATAAAGGTGTTAAAATGTTTGTAATATGTTAATGTAAATATATTTTATGTTCTTTATTTAAAAGAATGCAACCTATTACTTTATAAAGTAGATTTCTTAGTTTTTCATTCAGTTATGAATGCAGATTTAGATTGTTTATTTATTATCTGTTGTTTCTTATTTATTAATAAAAACATTATGTAATAATTACCTAGAAGTAATAAAATTCATTAGATGTGAAAATTGAGTTAGCACGGTGAAATGCATAACTGTTTGAAAAAAAAAAAAAACTTTTCTGAAGTACATAAACCATTTATCATTGTATTTAAATTCGAAATGTAAATGTTATACGAGTGTTGTTGTATAATTTACCAAGGTTAAAATAGGTATATGCATAACTATTTGTTTGATGCTTTAAAATATTTCGTGAATTCTCCAAAGTTTTTAAGGAACGAACTTAATTTCTGAAACGATTTTATAAATTTATTTTACATTCAAATAAAACTGCAAAGAAATAATTCTTTGAAGTTTCTTTTAAGAGCTGAATTCAAATCCTCCCTAATTGGGTAGCCTAAAGTAACTTATGTGAAGCGGAACAATATTACTTTTTCTATTATTTGAAACTTTACACTTTTTAATAAATTCATAAAGTAATAATTTCAAAATTGCAAATATCTGTATAATTAAGTATTTCTTAAAAGATTAATCCAATTAAAACACCACTTTTTCGATGGCAAAAAATTGTTATTTTTCTCTTACTTAGTTTCAAAATTACAGCCATCTAAATTCTAAGAAAAATTAATATCGTATGTGTTCAGAGAGGTTCATAAAAGAGTATATGGTATTTTTGGTAAATAAAATTCTTTCTCAAAAATTAATCATAACTAAACAAATGTTATTTCACATATAAAAATAATTAAGAGCTCACTTATAGCAAAAAATTTCAGGACTAATAAAATAAATTGCCGAATTTGTGAAAAAATGAATTTTTATTTTGATATAAATCCAAGCGTCTATACAAAGCCACTCTAAAATTCTTTTATTCATTCCCACTAGTTGCAGAAAATTTAATTTTTGTCTTCGCGTCTTCCGTGATTTTTTTATTCTGTGGTATAAATGAATAATTTTTAAATATTGAATAACCTTCGTGAGTATCAAGAGAATTAGCTTCGACAAGATTTTCGCTGCTGTTCTATAAAAGTATTTGCTCCGAGTGTGGCATAGTCTGTAAAATCTGTCAAGAAATATTATTCCTCGTGAAGTATATTCTTCAATACGTTCAAAATTAATTTTAATATCATTTTAAAATTTTGTACGTATCACTGAAAACAGCGTTGCATTATGAAATATATTTCGTCATTCTTTTTGACAAAAAAAGATACTTGATTTTTCACACACAAACACGTCGAAATAAAATCATTTATAAAACTTTAAACTGTGACAAAATTTTCGCTTAACAAAGAAATTTATCTGACACAATATCTTAGAATGTTGTGTATTTTGTTAACTTAATGTATTAAAAAACACGTGAAAAATTGTAATTCAGAACATTTTCTTATTTTATTTAACATCAGTTATTTTAAAAGTTACTTTTTTATTTAAGATAATACACAAGCTCTTATTGACGGAATAAACAGCTAAGACATTTTCTAAACAGAAAATTCTATATTTTGCTTATAAATATATCAATTATTTCCCATCACATATTAAGTTTTTTTTTTTGCATTGAAATTTGATTTGACTATATAATTAAAAATTTTAAGTGATCATTTTAATGAATCTGTATTTTAGTTTATAGGAGTAATTAAGATAAAACAGTTCTTGGGGTATAGAACCAAGCAGTAGGTTGTCAAATCTATATAGATAACAAACTTCAATTAGATATAACATTATAGTGTGTATTGACTCCCCTAATAAAAATGCAATGCCTGATCTCGTTATTACTTACAGAAGCTTGAAGAGTAATCATTGCGCATGATTGGATCATCATCTGTGCGGAACCCATCTTATTCTAAAGATTCGTTCATATTAACTTAGAAGTCATGGCAGCATATTTGACCAATCAAAAGTTGTTGTGGAGTACTGTAGTAGCACGAAGTACTAAAGCTCTAAGGCTCATAAAGTAAGAAGGTTTAACAAGTTTTGATACCGAAGCTAGTGTTGAGTAGTAACAAACAAGCGACAAGTATGTTCATTGTGAAAACTCAATGTCGAAAATTCATATTTTGATTGTAAAACATCATTTCCCTATTATATGCAGATTATGAGAAAGGATAAAAAAAATTTGAATAAACCTTTAACAGCTAAAAACAATTCTTAAACATTCGTTTTTACTAAAACTTTTAAAAATTTAAAGCAAAATTACTTGCGTGAAAACGAAAAATAATTTATATAATTATTTGACTATAGTTATTTTAAAAAAATTAAATTCATAGCTCTTTGACGTAATTTGGAATCATATCTGTCAACTCTTATAAATTGTAATAATTTAAAATGCTTGATTAGTTTTCCAAAAGTGTCTACATAGCTCTAACTGATGATCTTTGTAACATTTATGTGTCAATAAAATAAAGCACGTTTTTTGGTACGATTTATACTGTCAAAAGTGTATCAAACGTATATAGTTTGAAAAATAGCCCAAGTGCACTTTATGTGAGGGGCATCCATCTCATGGCTGGTATCAGCGAAGAAAATGTGAAAGATATGTAAAGGTCATTTGTCTAATATAATGGCATATAAATGGAAATAAGAGCGTAAATATTGGGACGAAAAAAAAAAACCACTAATAAATATTTTTTAAAACTTTTTTAAGGTTTTCGCTTATATTGTTGACTACCCATTAGTGACACAAACAAGGGGCAACGCTATTGGCAACAATTTATATCTATTCGCACATCTCACTAAAATGCAAGTATCTGTGGAAACCTTCGTATGGTGGATAAGTAGTATTCAAGGTTATATCAAAACAGATATTATGAACACGTTGAACATAGTAAAATCATTGAGTTGTGAGTTCTTTTTACAGTAATTATATGGAATTGAAATCATAAGTATAAAGTGAATAAGTTAAACTAGAATGGTGAAATCAGTTTTTATTATCAATTATACTAGGTATGCAAATATGAAACCTTATTTTTTTGTAGTTTTTAGTTTTAGTTTTTATTAAAGTCGCACTGGAAGGAACACGAGGGCAATTGGCGACAGACCTCGTAATTTTGAATCTCGGTCAAGTGACGAGGATGAAATTTGAGCTGGCACCCCTATCCTAACAGAAATTTTTGTAGAACATACCCGTTTATTGTACGTAAATAAAAAAAATCATTCGAAGTATGGCTTATCGCAAGCTATATATTTTTCTTATCTCTCAGAAAATGTATGGATGCCACTCCAAAAAGCGAAGCAAACCAGTCATCTAGCCATTTTCGTACATTTTGGTAATATGTGAAGCACTGATCAGCCAGAGCGTGTACCTTCGATGCAAATAAATGAAAGTCAAATGAAACCTAGTAAGCTGAGTAAGCTGCAGGAAAAAGTCTTTCCCAGCTTAACGCCTTAATCGTTTCCTTGACCAGTTTTGAAGTGTGATGTTGCATTATCATGAAGCAAAATCATTTTGTGTTGCTTTTTTTGATATGCTGGAAGTTTTTCCAAGCAAAACTTGATTCAAATCTGTCATTTGTTGTCAGTAGCATTCAGTGTTAGCAATTTCTCCAGGTTTTAGTTGCCCATAATAGATCACACTCTTCTGATCCCTACAAACAAAAAGCTTTGTCTTCTGTCCATAAATATTTGGCCTTGTAGACGATGTCGATGGTTCACCTGGGGTTACCATGATCTCTTAAGTGTAGGATTCTCGCAACATATCCACTTTTGATTGCCAGTCACAATTCGATGGGGAAATGACTTTCTTTGGTATCTGGCAAGCAGGATTTCGCAAGAAGGTTTTAGGTTTTCCTTTTGTCTTTCATTCAATTAATGTGTAACCCATTTCTCATTTTCTGGATCTTTCCTATGAGTTTCAAACGTATGGAAATGACTTGTTGTATCACACTTAACTGATCCGCGAGTTGTTATTGCATTGGATCACTATCCTAATCCAACAATGCTTGCAATTCTCTAGTCTTCAAACTTTTCGGTGGTCTTTTACGTTTTTCATTTCTCAGATCAAAATCACCACTTTTTAATTTTTTAAACCACTCAAAACACTATGATTTACCAATAGCCTGCTGACCGTAAATTTTGACATGCGTTCGATGCAATTCCACTGAAGATTTCTTTAAATGGAAAAAGAAAATCAATACTGTCCGCAAATCGGAATTTTTAGGAACAAAATTCGACATAAAAACTATGCCATTTTATGAGGTTTCTATTGTTATGTCAAATCCGATTTCTGATGTCAAAACAAGAAAAATGCGCTAATGACATGGTTTGGCGATAACTACATTGACAGCTAGCCCCATCTACAGGTAAATCCAGGTTTCATATTTACATACCTGATTTTAGTGATATATTTTCATTCATGTGCTATTATTCGAGCCTTACAATTTATTTGAGCATCTAAATGTAAATATTAATTGACCTGGAGGGACCAACTCTGAGATTTTTTTATGGTTTTTAATTTAAAGCATTTTGCCTGCATTCTATACATAACAGCAACTGTATTATTAAATAAAAGTTAATACTAAAATTAAAATTTTTAACAGTGGATATAGAGCGAAGAATTTTAAGTACGTACTTAATGTGCAGTTAATCAATAAATTTCATCTCTCTTCTAAATCATTGATAAGTATTCAATCAGTATTATGAACCGGGAATTACTTATGGTAATGAAAAGTATGAGTGAGAAGTGAATCGTATTTTTCGTTTAATTTTTTTTTTTTCTTTTTCATTGACAAAAATGTATTATACGCATAATGTTTTCATAATAACTAAAAATAATTATTATTTGTTCTCAAAGCTTAGACAGAAGTATATTCAAGACACAATTTCCAATTGCTATCACGAATTTTTGTATACCACTCTCAATTAAATTTCACTCCTTATCATATGAATAGTTCCTCAATTTTCTTTCTTACAGTTCCCGTCTAACAGTTATTTTAATTTCATGAACTTAACTAATGTTAATCCTATGGAATTCCTACTACCATTATCAAATCCTTACTATTTTATGTGTTTGATGCAAAAATTGCATCCGCAAGAGTAACAAATAGCGAAGGTTTCTGCGGAATTAAATTTTTTCACCGATTTTTATAAATCTTTTCATCCTTATTTTAATAATTCCTTTGTGGATTTTCGAGTCTTTAAGAATATCCTAAAACATTTTCAAAATTCGGGGAGGAAATGGAATTCTACAGAAACCTTCATTACTGTTTACTCCTGCGGAAGCAGGTTTTACATTCAAACAGATAAAATAGTAAATATTTGAGAATTGAAGTAAAAATTCCATAGGATTAACATTACGTTCACGAAATCAAAATGGCCGGTAGACGAGGATCTTAACACACTTTCATCTTTTTGAAATGACTAAATTTCTTAATATTTTATTTCAATATGGAAGAAAATTTTGGTTTTATGAATTATATCTTCAGCTACGAGTATTATATTTTTAAAGGAAATATCTCTTTCTCTTTAAATTATTTTGCCCCTAATAATATGATAAATTGGCCCTATGTACTAGTATACAAATTGAACGTGTTTAAATAAAATATTTTCTTTGGGATTTATTGCACTTTGTTAATAGGCATTCATACTCATGATACTAATATCTGTATCATTTATAAATTTATTGTTTTTTTACTATCTCTAGTTTATAAGAACCAATAGAAGCATTTTAATTTCATATTTTCAGATTGCAATCAACTTAAAAATTGAAAACACTGTGTTCAAATAGAGTTTAGAATGACTTCTAAAAACCTCTGTTCTTTTGTATTCCTTTAAAGAACTCAACCTTTAATAGCTTCGAAATAATTTTTTTTGAATTGGAATATTTATTGACGCTGCTTTACTTTTTCTTCCAAAAATATTCTTAGTTTTTCAGAAGTAGTGGGGATATCATTTTAATCCAAATTTTATTATTATAAAAATTAATGCCCCTCAAATTCTTAACTGAACTTTTGAATAATATTCCCTGTCTCTCTCTCTCTCTTTCTGAAAAGTCTTTATTTTTTTCTTAAAAAAGATATGTTAGCGAATGAAAAGAGAATAATTTTACATACTAAGAGATTTAACTGGTTTGTTACGTAAAATGAACTCAGTTCAACAGGATGTGTAAGAGACAGTAGCTTCTTTTGAAAGTACCGTACCGTCCAACCTCCTTTTGTAACTGCTCTTTTCTAATCAAATTGCTCAATCAAAGAAACGATCCCTAATGGCTCAAGTGGATTGGAATGCTCCTTCTCCACCTTTCAGTCCAGTTACGAAAGAGAAAATACAAAGAATCGTGCCATTTCGAATCCTCTATGACCCACTGAAGAAGGTTTTTGTGCAGACACCGCAGTCTAATTCATAATTCTACCTTCGGGGCTTTTCTGGTCAGAAAAAAGAGTCATGAGAAAGAATAATTATTCATGAGAGAAACAAGGAGATTCAAACAATTCTAAAAAAAGGCGGAGGGACGGCAATTTGTTACTGGTCGATAATATTTTACCAACCTGAAGATGTTACTCTTGTCCATCGATTTCAATGCAGACGGCCCTTTTTTCATATCACAAGTGGCGCGAGTTGTGTTGGAAAGGGGGATGATACCAAAAATGAATTCATTTTTAATTATTGATCACAAACGAATTTTAAATTGAATTTTTAAAAAAAATAAAAAATTATCTGTATAATATCTATATTATAATATATATATATATATATATATATATATTATAATAATAATATAGCAAATTTTCTGAAATATGACCAAATTATACATTGCTATCTAAAACTGAAGAAATGTTGAAGGGATTTTAGTTTGGTCTAGAGATACAGTAAGACAAAGTTGTTCTGCATAACGGAATAACCTTGAAAAGATGAAATATATTTGGAACTAAATCCCTTTTTTTACTAGAAGATTCATTTTAAAATACAGTCAAATTTAACAAAATGTTAGAAACATACAAAAATACTTCAATTAAATTTTAATATTAGCAAGATATCTCAATACTCTCGAATACAAGACGGTAAATACTGCAAGAAAATTCATTAAAGATTAAGAGTTTATATTGAGGATAAAGTTTACTACTTTATTATACTTTCCAGGTACGCTCTAAAAAAACCTAAAAAGACATCTCCTTCAGTAAAATTTTCCAAGATGAGTGAAATTCTTACAAATCCTTGATTTTTATTTTTCTAAACTGTCCGTAAATGAAGTCAGATCATTTCAGCTGAAGTTAACAAAACGCATTCAAAGACAGATTTCAGCCTGTGACTTCGCTTTCATGAAGATTTTATAGATATTCTGAAAACGTCTGAGAACTTCAAAATTATCGATTTTTTGAACATATATATATATATACATATATATATATATATATAATGATTTAGAACATTTAATTAATTAAGTAAACAAAGTCAAAGCGAAGTTCAAATTTGTTTCTACCACTTTCGCTAAGAGTGATAGAAAGCATATACATAAAGCTGATGCCGTTTGATGAACAGTAAAAAAGGACAGATGAACCAGAAGAGAGAGAATTTTTCCTTACTTTCATTTTTATACAAAGGATTTTTCCTTTTTACACGTAAAGATCATATGTCATAGGTGTAGGGAATCTGAGGGATTTACATGGTCTTCAAAAACCTACTAGGGATTATCCCTACAAATCTTCAATTGTGAGAATTGCATGTTCAGCAAATTTTTAGAAGAAAATGATCGCATAAATTGAAGAAAAATATGGATAAAGGATATTATATATATATATATATATAGATCAAATAAAAATTTATCAGACGTCTCATCATAAATAAAATTTTGTAACTTTTTACTGAAGACAAAATCAGTAACATAAAGAAATGAATATCCAAAAAATATTTGAACAAAATGCAATACAATAAAATATACATTACTTTCAAAAACATTTATAAACATAAAAAGCGCAACACAATTTCAGGCCACAACACTTACCTTCTTACTCCATAAAAGAATTCACTGCCGAAGAACTGATTGATTGATTTAAATGAAACCACACAAGTGGATTGATACATTGAAAAATACCAAAAAGTTTATTTAAAATTACTAAACAAAAACATTATTGAAAAGATACTAAAAAAAATATTTAACTAATTTAAAATGCTAAAGTTTAACTTAAAAATAACTTCTTTAAAAAAGATAAATAAATGGAGAACAAAATTATGTACGAGTCATCATCTAGAGTGAAAAACCCTGTTTATTCAAAAAAAAAAAAAAAAAGATTTAAAAATAAAACGTTTTATTATTCCCCAGTAAAATAGTAAAATTAAAAATTTAAAGACAGAAAAAGTGAGAGGGGAAATTATAGAACCAAAGAGATAAAAATAAAAATAGAATAATAAAAAGGAAGGAAAAATATATTAGGTATAGTAATAAGTTTTAAACCACGTTTCATAAAAATAAATATATAATTGATAGCCGAGAATAATACAGTTATTCATCGAAATATTCTTCATCATTATCTAACTCATTGCTCCATCTCTCGGGCAATTGATAGATGCCAGCAGTGTCGAATGATTCGCCTTTTGACGCGACGCAGTCGTCAACGCATTTTCGCATTTCATCCACTGACCGGAAAAACACAGATGACAATGTATTGTACATTAACTGAAACAAGTGATATTCCGAGAGGACAAAGTCGATGCTATGCGTCAAGTGTTCCAAATCTTCCCAGTAAAGCGTTACTAACATGTCTTTGATTGGTTTTGTAACATGAGGCCTTGCGTTATCATGGAGCAATTTCACAGGGCCCAAAGCTTTACCGGAATATGGACGTTTTCGACCTATTTCCTTGTTCAATCGTAGAAATTGTTGCTTGCAGCGTTCAGCAAATACATTTATACCAGGCTTCCATAAGTTCATTAGAGAGCACATACTTCATATCTCATCAAATACATAGGAGACTGTTTTCAGTGAATAACTAGTTTTGGCGTTAACCCGTTCAAGACCGGCGAAATGCGAAAGAACCTGTTCCCCAGGCCTGCGCACTTTGAAAATATAAGCTCACACTGAACCGGGCGATTTTCTTCATTAAGCCTAATTTTATATAAAAATTCATATAAAATCACCCTTGGATTAAATACGCTGAAGCTTACAGATTATTATCATTGATAGCATTTAAATAAGAGGTAGTAAAATTTTTGGGATATTTAAGAAAATAATTGAGAATTTTAAAGAAATTGCATTCATTTTGATAAAAAAGAATATTATGTAGCTACAAAAATAGTAACAATATAGATGACATTTTTTTTTTAATTTACGAGTATTTAAAATATAGGTAAAATATTAAAGAACTGAATACAAAAAAATATAAAATAAATTAAATAAAATTACTAAATAGTACTTAAAACTTTTGAAGCCTATGATACATTTTGAAACACTGTTCAGGACAAAGCCCTACGTTGCAAATTTTGCATTTATAATGCGTCAGCTTGAATTTTTTCATTTTCAGGAAATCTTTTTTGCACACAACATATTGTCTCTTTGACTTTTCACTCAGATATTTCAATTTTTTTTTGTCATGATAGCAAAGATAAAACTGATCCCAAAACATACAAAATAATCTTGCGAACGATAAGTGTACTCCCAACACTAACCAATAAACATTTCATCAACCCCCCCCCCCTTCCGTCAAAATATAAAGAAAACCCAGCCCTTTGAACTGCGCAATCTGACCAAAAGAAACGAACAAAGGCAATTGTTAAAATTTTCAAATTCCCCTGATCCAACAGTAAAAACAATAAATATATAAATTCGGAAACAAAAATGGGAATTGAAGGTCAACACTCTGTGGAATGATATTTGAAAATATAACGAATTTCAGCTGACATCTAATGGTCGTTAAACATTCAAATAAAACGTTCCAATTTGAAAGCACACCAGTATGATCATAGGCCCGATGGCACTGAAACAACCGTCACATATACGATACCGTAGGCCGTGAAGGGCGAAGTGCTCGATCACGTATATGTGATAACGGTCTTGAACAGGTTAACGTTGTTGCATCACCGGAATTCACCTAATGTATTTAGCATTTCGGATTGTCGTAACATATTCAGTTTTCATCTCTCATCGCGATTCTTTACATGAAAGGTTTTCGGTGTTGCCTGTTTTGCAGATTCATGTATTTCAAGACACATTCACCCTTTTCCCTTTGCTCAATGCATGTGGCACCCACCTCCATGCCTTTCGAATCTTTCCCATTACATATAATCTATTAGAAATCATTTCTTGTCACCCTACTAAATGTTCGTTAAGTTCACTTTGCGTTTGAGAAGCATCTTCTTCGAGTAGTGCTTGCAAATCTTCATATCTAGTCCTCAATGGAGAGCCTCTACGTTCTCGATTGCCCATATCAAAATCTCCATCTTTTACACGTCGAAACCAAAATTAGTACGAGCTTTCTGATACAATTTTTTATCCCGAGAACTGAACATATTGATTGGAATGCTTTATCAGTACTTTTTCCTTGGTTAAATTCGTAATGAATGCAGTGACAAATAAATGACTTATCGTTTGACATCTTTCATCTTCGAAATTTCAACTCTGCCTTCAAGTGTATCCGAGCTTCTCCATCGCTTTGACAATTTTTAAATTAACAACTAAAATATTTGTTTCAAGAGAATTTATATTTGTTTTAATCAGATTGAAAACGAAAGACAAAAGATTTATCTATAATAATATCTGTATTAAAATTAACTTGAAAAACTCTAAGATCATCAATAAATCTAAATAATTTGAATTTTTTTTTATCTCTTAAGTTGTATTCAAGAAAATTTAGATAAATATTAGCCAGACTATTGTTAGTAGGATACCCTTGAGGTATATCTTTTATTTATTTATAGTTTTTAGCATTATATCTAATATAGTTTTCTTTTAATAAAAGATTAATAAGAAATTTATGTTTTTTTTAATTTGAACTACTAATCTTTTAATTCTTTATAATAAACCAAAATAACCGTAATTAAATCATCTTAATCTTTGGAAATAAACAAAGCTTCAAAGTCATAACTATAGATAAATGTCTTTTATACAATAAGAAATTTCATAACTATTTTTAATAACAGTGGACTCATCAAAACTATCAAGAGTATTTGGTAAAATCTTTTGTAACATTTTTGCAGCTATAATAATGTAAGTATTCGAAATTTGAATTTAATATGGACTGTGCGAAATTTAGGATCGAGAAACATGTGAAGAAATTTTATCAAATTCAAATTATAATTTTCTTTTATATATAAAGCTATAATTCTATCAGGTATATCTTTATCACTATTGTTGTGTTAGCAACTAAGTGATTGCGGATTTCAAATGAGAAAAAAAATTCAAAATTTTTGCAAAGAAATGTAACTTTATTCGATTAGGTATTGTATATTTTTGTCGATGACCTTTTGCCATCTTTCAGACAGTGTCATAATTCCATGTTCATAAAACTTATGATTTTTGCCACCCAAAAACTGAATAAAATGGGATTTTACATCACCAATGCCTTTAAAAATTTTACAATTTAGTGAGTTCTGCAAGGAACGAAATAAATAGTAATTTGAAGGTGCAAAGTCAGAGCTATATGATGGATGAGACAACACATCTCATCCTAGCTCCGATAATTTTTGCCGAGTGACCAAAGATGTGTGAGGCTCATATTGGAAAACACCATCCTTACGATTTGCCAATTTTGGCCACTTTTCTTTAACTGTGTCGCTCAGTTTGGAGAGTTGTTGAACGTAACATATGAATTAACGGTTTGTTTTTTGGTAAAAATTCGAAATGCAGAATTCATTAATAATCTCACCAAACGGATAACATAAGGCTTTTGGTGATTCCCAGCTTTTGATGTTGTCTGGGCTGGTTCATTCTGCTTCACTCATGATTTTATTTGATTAACATTGTCATAAACTATCCAATTTTCCTCTCCAGATATCAGTCATTTCGAAAATGGATCAATTTCGTTGCGTTTCAGAAGCAAATCGTAGATGCTAATGCGTTGCGTGAAATGAATTTCCTTAAGCTGATGAGGGATCCATAAATCGAGTTTCTTGATACAGCCAAGCTATTTTAATTTTTTAATGCATGTATGTGATTCATTGAACTTCTCTGCAATCTCACGTATCGTACTATGACAATATCAATCGATAATGGCTTCGATATGGGACTCATTAATTTCAACTGGACGACCAGATCGTAGCACATTTTTCAGTGAAAAATTACCAAAACGAAATTCGGCAAACCAATTTTGACATTTTTTTTCTTTTAAAGCTTCATTCCCATAAACGTATCATAACTTTTTGTGTGCTTATGGTATTTACGTTCTTGTCTTTTCGGAAATAATACAATAAAATTTGTCTGAAATGCGGATCTTTTATTCCATTTTTAAATTGGAATAAAAACGAAACTAAATAACTAATCGATATACAATTTTTTTACTGAATTAAAGGCGGCAGACCAAACAACAAGAAAACTATATAGGTTAGGTGCTTTTAATACGGTGACAAAACAAAAGAATAGACGAAGACCATCTATATTGACAAAATCCTCAATCACTTATTTGACAACCCAATATTAGCGTTAATAAAAGCATTATTATAAATTAAATGCTATAAGTCAAATCAACATAAAGTTTCTTACAAATAATCGCGTAATTCCTTAGTGTACCTTATCCACAGAACAAATAATAAGTTACTCTAGTAATTTCTTAAATCTCTAAACTTAGTTCTCTCATTTATCTTAAAGTTGAAGTATCTTAGTTCATCATTAATATAAAATTTATATTCATTAAAAGCCTCAAAAGGTAAATTATACTTAATTGCTAATTTTGATAAAAAATTATCAATATGTTCATTATTTTTTCATTAATATAAAGAAATTAAGCTCTGCGTTTTATAAGTTATAATACGTTATACTACCAAATGTTATTATTTAAAAATGTATTTCCGCATACACGGAAAATAGTTAAGTATCCTGAGACTCACTAAGTTATGCTCGAATACAAATTAATATTAATAGCTTTCTGATTTAATTCATCTGAATTTCTTACATTTATTTTTGATAAAAACCAATATTTTTTCATTTTATAATTTTCGGCTTTATAATTTTATATTTCATTTGAATATTTTTTTGTGTTGCATGAAATCATGATGAAATACTTCAAATCAAATGATCTTGTTTATTATTGAAAAAAAATGTCAGATATCGGTAATTTTGGAGCGGAAATACAAATATCAATGTATTCATTTGGGGGAATTTGAAGAATATATAAATAATATCAAATATTAATTACTTTAAAATTGGGTATTTCAAGCAAAATAATATTACATCATCCACATATTCAGTTTAAGTTTTCAGGTTAAAAACTAAATTGCCCTTTTTAATCGATGTTTTCATTTTTATAATTAATTTCAATAACATATTTAGAATTGATTAGAGCTTCAGAATTCAGAAGTTTTAACACGCATTAAGTTGGATATAATATCTAACCAGAATTCTTGACAAGAATTTTATTCATATTTTTCACTTAAAATTTCTTTTATAGAAGAGAAATTTTGAGGAAAAAGTTATTTACACTGAGAAGAACATATTTAGAACAAATGCTTCGAAATAGATAAAAATTTGCAGAAGTCACATAGTCTTATAATTACAGAGAAGATTTCAAACTGATAAACATCACTAAAGATTTCAGTAACTACGCAAAAATCAACATTGTTAAAAATAATTGTGACACTTCTAACGTATATTTGATCCATCACCAATTCATTGAGTTCAAGAGTCAGTATTGAAAATTGAACTAATATTTATTTTTTCTTTGATAATGATCAATATCAAAATGCTTATCAAGCCGGAGGAACAAACCCTCAAGCGATCACTACAAACAGTAATCAGAAACGAATACTTTACAGATGGGTCTTAAAAGCAGTTCCGAATCTGGAACAAATCTCCCATCACTTTTTACATACGGACAAGACCAATCTGGTAGTTCAAATCTTCTATCTCTCTCTCTCTCTTTCTTTCTTTCTAATCTCTCTCTTTCTCTCTATTAAACTACTACTCTTCCTTAATTTTAGTCTTCGCAGCTTCTGTTGATTCCTCTCTCCTCCTGACTGTTATCGTCTCCCTTCTATCAATTATTCCCTACTCTTCAATTTATATAGTGACGGTGATTTATATGATTCAGAAGTCAAGGCTCTTTAATCAATGTCTCAAAAAGGTCCAAAAGGCAAACTGGAGAGAAATAGGCTTGCGAGAGCCCTGTTACATATTTGTATTGATTCAAATCATAATGTAACTTTTTTCAAAAAAAAAAAAAAAAACAATAAAATATTTAAAAAAATTATTAACGAACTATGTAATCCCCCATTTTTATTTCAGAAAATATAATACCTGTCAATTACATTACAAAATATATAAAAACAAATTATAATTTCTCACTAAATTATTGATTTCTCATAAAATGCAACTTGATGTTCTCACTTTCAACCTCGTGGAGTAATTTTACCAAACTTCATTTAAGCCGAAAATGAATCCAAGAACTTGAGAATGGTTAATTATGATTCAAATTATCTCCAAATGGATATTATGTTGTTAAATGAAACTTCATAGAAATTTTATAAATCTACTTTAATAAACCTTTCCATTTTAGTTTAATTGAAAAAAAAAATTCAGCTATATATGGAACATGGAAGACTTATAACACGAGTGAGTTTCAAAAAGAACCCTTACTAGGCATTAGGAGTGTGAAATGTGTGTGAGGGGGATAACTCAATCTCTGAGTAGTATTGTCTATTGAATATTTTTTTTCTCTTTTCAGAGAAGTTCGTGAGAATGACACGCTTCGCACCCCAAAAAATAGTCAATACTTTTCCAGCAATGGGGACCGTCGTTACCTTCTATGCAAAAGATTCACCAAGAGCAAACCATTGTTTTGATTATCGCTTGGTTTCGAGTGCGTAATGATCCATCCAGGTCTTATCGACGGAGATAACTCATCGTAGAATGACGACGGCAAGATGATACAGCATCAATAAAATTTTGGTAGGGTAGTAAAATGATCAAAATCAAAACTATCTGGAAATCAGAGTAAAATTTGTTTTGGAGCCATTTGTTTGGCAGCATACAATCGTAACACCAACTTGACTTAGGAAATAGATCTGTCGTCAAAAACAGGTAGTTTTTTGCCACCCACGTATTATCATCACATTCAAAATTTTGTCTTTGCCTTTATATATGCTTTCTTTTCACGGATCAGGAAACATTCAGTGTCGTTGCGAAGTTTCTGTATTTGATATAACTTTCTGAATTGTTGTAAGACATTCTTAATTTAGAATAAGCTTCCATTAATAATTATTTTTAATGAGGAGATCTTTCTGATTATATATAATAACTTGATTAATACGTTGTAAATGGACATATCATCGTAGCTTGTTTATAGACAACATTCAAAATTAATGTAAACATTTAAACGTTCATATTTTTTAGAATCTAACCACATTTTTTTACTTCAGTCCTATTGCAAATATTCCAATCTATTACTAATTTTAAATTGAATACTTTTGACTTTTACAATTTAATAAAGAAATAAATGTAAATTGAATCAATTTAATATGTGACATGAATTTAAAAATGTACCATATTCCCTCCCCCCATTAGAAAAGAAAATACTTTGAAAGCTAAACATTTTGAATGTTTTCAAATAAAAGTCCTTTTATTATATTTGCATCCATTAATATGAAATACTTTTACTTATATTCGCCTACTCTCTCTTTTTTTCCCCCTGCTTTTGATTTTAAAGTCACACACCGTAACCTGAAAGACAAAGTTATAATGTAGAGTTCCTCCCACCTCTTAATAACGAAAGTTTTACTTTGTTCTGATGTGACATTTTTGTCTTTTGGTTCGGAAGAACGCCTTTTATTTTAACAAAAAGTAGTTATTTTTTCAGAGATAAAATACCTGTTCTGGAATAAAAAGTATTAAAAATAGGGAATAAAGAGAACATTAAGGGTATCTGAAATATTTCAAGCGAATATTTGAAGGTATTACTAGTTACTTTCTTGTAGACATAAATTATATTCTTCAAATAGGATGCACAAACTATTTATTTATTTAATTTAAACATTTCGTAGAGTAATAATTAATAACTGTTTTGAGAAATTTGTAAGATTAAATTACTTGTTTGTAGAATTTTTCATTAAATATTTTTTATTTTAGTGTATTCCAAGCCTTGGAGAAAAAATACGCTACAGTTAATGAAAGAACATCTTTTTCTTTATTATAATTATTGCTATATATTTTGAGTTTTAAAAATTTATACTCTTCCAAAAAAAAAAAAAGCTGAATTAATAACTTTCAAAATTATAACTTTTCAAATCATAACATTCTGTACAACTTCATAATTAAAAATTTTCGTTACTTTTGTCATTAAAGAAATGTTTGATAATCAAAACACATATTTAACAGCGTTTTTAACAATATAGTTGTTTTGCATAAAATGTAAGAGGACTTCAGTTATAAATACACTGATAGATAAACTAAAGTAAATATATATTTAATATATTAAAAGTAAAGTTTACTTATTTTTCTAAGCCAATATATATGTTGAAGTAAAATTACTCGAAAACTTTAGGAAAATGCAAGATATTGTTTTTCTAGATATGGATTTGAACAAAGAGCATTTGCACTCAGGGACAAAGTGACTTCATAACATATCCATATATCAGTTTAATTTCCATTTCAAAAGTCTTTGCTATAAGAGAAACTTATTTGCTTGTACCGAAAGAATTACAGTTGAAATAGCCTTCTTAATGCTTAATGTCGTGAAAATAGAAATTTCTATCTTCTGAATTAATTGTTTGACATTCTTCACAATGTTCAGTTCAGCTTTACAATGAGATAAAATCTATTCAAGAGCTTTAACTTCATCTAATGTAATAGAAATAAAAGTGTCCCGTTTTTGTCCAATAATGAAAAAACAACGAAAATCAGGAACTTTTTGAAAGCAGGATTGGTGCCATTGTGATAATTATTGTAAATTAGACTTGGTTTCGAATCAACTTTTCGTCGTGCAATCGAATGATCGGTTATCATACGGATTTGAAGTGTTTCTCTTGAAGCTTTCAAGAGATTGGTTGGAACACTGCTTATTGTAAATATTAGCAAAAACGTTTTGTCTATATTTGTATGGAAAGGAATCATATATATATAATTACTCTTTTCACTTTTTAAATATCGAATTCTTAAAAGATTATTACGAGATTTCAATAACTCAGTTATATTTAAATAAAAAATAAACTATCAGTTTATTTTGTGCAATTATATTGAGTCACTTAAAGTTTACATTTAATTATGTGTGATTTATCATTCTAAACTTCCAAAACAGAAATAAATAATTTATTACAAATACATGTTTATAAATATCGTTTGTATTTTCTAGTACAGATTACTTTACTCTCATATTGAGTTAAATTGAATAATATAATTAATCTAACTGGAAAAATTGTTTTCAAAAATTTCAAAACCTTTAAAGATTTGAATGTGAATCTAAATTGAAATCTTTAATGTAGGTTTCTATTTGTGTTGGAGAACATAACATTTGGATAAAAAGATAAATGTGCAGAGATAAATTGTAAACCTCCACTCACCCTAACGTATTTTATATTAGTTTAAACGAAAGAGGTATGACAAAGTTTATTACTTTTTAGTTAAAACTATTCTTCTCTCCAGCTCTCTCTGACGCACTTTTCACAGTAAATATCGCTTTTTCATCGCGTCGATATTTCACATGAAAATGATTGATTCTCGCTTTCCTGTTTCTATCCACTCCATTCAACTTTCCTCCACTTTGTGCATGGAATCGATCCAAAATACCATCTAATAGACCTTCATCTAGGGCAAAAACCATCTACTAGACCTCCGTTTAAAAAAGGAGGGACAAAACGCGCTCAAAGCAACGATCCTGAAAAAAAGTAACCATCGGTTACCTATATATCCATCTACAAATGGTTATTCTTGAGCCTCCAGATAATTCTAAGAAGATGAAAGTTTTCTAGCCCACTGGTATCGTTTGGAAGTTACTAGTTGCTGAGCTCCTGCGGATCTTTTAAGCTGTTAAGCCGTGTAAATCAGCTTATGTCATTTTAGCGAACTAACGAAGAGTAGGGAAAACCGTAAATAAGGCACTGCTCGCCACGACCTCTGAAAATCTTTTTCCGCAATAAGTTAAATGTTCGCGTCTCTGTTGACACAGCCGCTTCAATGTTTAGTTAAGAAAGGGTTCAAACGAATTCTCTGGAAGAAAGATAGGATTGGAATTTCAATTAGAAATGGATCCTTGCTGCATCATGTAGAAGTGACTGCTTTAGGATTTAAAGTCCTAAATTTAGAAGCCAACTAGAGCACTCAATGGATTTGTAAATCTTATAACGTTTATAAAATAAATAAAAACACGAAAATTGGAATTTCACGATGACTGATGATGACGACGAAAAGAAAAAAAGTTAAATATTCGAATTGATGTTTAGATATTAAATTAATATAAATGCGCTTAAATAATTTTAGTAAGATAGCTTGTGGATGGTGAAATTTATTAAAATAATTACAAAAATATACTTCTTTCAAGACATCAATATGCAATGGCAATATCCATCTAAAGACTAATAGATTTGATTGATAAAAGTCGTTTCGCCATAAAATGCTAATGTATTTTATTCAATAATTTTATATGAATAACTAAAAAAATTATTTTGCAAATGAAAAATCATAGTCGTTCAATTAAGTGTCCAACAACACAAATTTTGAAGAAGCTTTATTTTTATTAAATAATGTTATCTATACGAATATTAATTACAAAAAATGCATACTTTTAAGAACGATTTTTATTTATATTGAATAAACAATAAAACAATAATTATGCATAAAAAATAAAATAAACAGTTGGGCTCTGAGGTTGTTTCGCAGGTAGATATCAGAATTATGGCTAAAGGCCAAAAAGTTTATATCAACCTTATTTTTCTTATCTAATTTTTTTTTATTTCCCACAGTCTGTAGTTGTTTTAATGCTGACTCTTTACACATGTCTTTACAAACTATGAGCATTTTTAACAATATAACACGGAAACTGAATACAATTTACGAATAATTAAGAGTTCTAAACAAAGTTTGAAACCCATAAACTTAAGAAACGTTATTAGAAAGTCGTCTTTTGAACATTCTCAAATTTAATATTCATTTCTCATTAAAGTTTACGGATATTTAGAAACTAAAGTAAAGATCCAATTTCACAATATGCTTCCATTGATTTGTTATTTTCTTCAATAGTAGTAGTACATAAAATAATTTGAGAATTTCTACAAGGAACAGCTTAAGAGAAGAACATTTGAACAACTTTAAAATGCAGTTACAATTCGTAAAAATATTTATCTTAAATCATAAGATGATACCACATTTAGCAATTGAAGAAATATCTGTATATTCCAGAAAGAAGTGTTACGAGAAGGATTTTTATAAATCCATAATTGCGTTATTTTAATACTGAATAACGAAACAAAAGTACTATTCTATAATCATGTTATATTAGCATATTTGATAAGAAAATATAATTGCATTTCCATTTAGAAAACAATCAACAAATAAATTTTTGAAATGGGAAGAAATATTTCGATAAACAATTATTATAAATGTTCCTAAAGAAAAGTTCTTATTTTATTCAAATTTGAGACATTTTAACGAAGTCAATAAAGCAGACTATATCATCTAAACTTCAAATTTTTCATCATCCCACTGGTTTATTTCTAATATAAACTTAAAAAGGCACAAATATGCAGTCATGAAGTATTTTAAAGTAAAATGTGATTCGCACGATAAATAAAATTTCTTTTTTTTTAAAGATAAACTTTAAAAAGAATGCAATCTAAAAGGTAAATTGAGTTTGCTCGATATGTCTCGTAAATACTAGGATATAGTTTGTTTATTTACTTCTCCAGAACTTAACCGACTTTTTTACGACTTTGAAATTTAGTAATACTGGTAAATAGCTTAGGCACTTTACTAATTTCTTTATTTTATTCTTAAGAAAAGGATTCTCCAAAGTAATTTTGCTTCGAATATAAAATCTTAATCACTCATCGCTAGGGAGTATTCCGCAGCCTATTTTAAAGCAGACGTGGGCGAGACTTGGAATTCAAATATGCATTCGGGTGCCTTTTCGAAAGCTACATGCTAGCATTAGAGGCAGATATACTTGGCTTTATGGTAGCTCGAGCAGTGGACAACTTTGCGTTACGATCTGCAATTTTAATCAATTCCTTAAGTTTCAAGTACTTGAAAATACATTCTAGACAATCAAATTTAGGAACGTTCTTAGTGAACCAATTACACTAATAGCATCTAACAGGCTTTAGAATCTTGAAGTTAAGTATCCATTTTAGGCTTGTTGCAGGAGTTCAAAAAATAATTATTTACTTTCAGAGAACTATTAGAATAATAGAATATATAAATAAATAATTAGTTTCCCTGAAACTTGAACAAATTAAATAACATGATCTTTTGGAATAATGTAAACAATATTGCATCGATATTAATATATGCCAATAAACAAATTAAACATCTTAATGTTGTATATAAGTTCGTTTCATGAATATAAAATATTATTTAAGGATGTCAAAAGAGTGTCTTAATAGTGCAACTGCGGTGAACGAAACTAAGGTATTACCATCCATTTCAACTGCTACATTCGGATAGTACGACTAACTAAACGAATTCTGACGCAAATGACCACAGCTGAATATCATTATTTAGTATTAGGACCCTTTGGAGTAAATGTTTAGAGGTAATGATTTCCTCCCCAAGTGACAATGGATACACTCCTTTTGTTTGGACCGCGTTGACAGTAATTGGCGTTTCTGATTGGTGTCTTCAGTAGGGAACATTGAGTGTTTGCCAAGAAGCGTACTTGTAGAACAACTATATTAGGTCCTGAAGGTCATGACTGTGAAACTATTTCAAAGCCAGTTGTGTTTCGTTTGAACATTTTTTTATCATGGAATCATCCTACAGAAACAAATCCTTTTCGTCACTAGCTGTCATTGGAGACCACAGTTAAAATCAAATATTTCAGACACAATTTATTTCGGTTAATCATGCTCTGACCCAGTTCATTCGTTAAGCAAATGCTGAATTCTTTGACAGTAATTACTATTTTTCTTAACATTTTTAAGGTTGGTACTCTCCGTAGACACACCAAAACACTGTACGAAATCATTTTTGACAAACGGGTTTTTCTTCCATGTTTACAATTAAAAAACATGAGTGATTCAAACACTTTTTGTAAGAAAAACTTTGCAATCGCTGAAATTCAAGGAAATGCTTTAATATCAAAATAACTCTGGAAAAAATCTGATTGAATTTTAATGATTGATAAGTGCGTCGATTTGATGTTGCTGTTTTTTTTTGCATCCCTAAGTTAATTATGCTTACATTTCTTTCATGTATATAAAATTTCTATATATTTTCAATATTATTTGTTTGATAAATGTGAGAAATATTTTTAAGGTCAGCATACAACTTATAAAATAAAAAATGATATTGTTATTTCAAAACAACTATAATTTTCAAATATTATCAAATAATACATTAATCTTTAAGGAATTTATTTCGACAACTCTTTCAGAAAAGGTTATTTATTTTCCAATAGGTAAGTCTTTAATGTTATTATTTTTTTAATTTTGAGTTCTATTGCCCATAACTTCAAATGTTACACTCCTAATTTGTTTTAAATCTTACCAATGTAAATATTTTTGGCTAAGAAATAGAAATTCTTAAAAACGAAAGGAAAATATCAATTACATTCTTAATTAATAGTTATAAAATAAATTTGATGTTATATTGATTCGCATCGATTTAAAACAAATTGCAAAATGTTACACCAACATAACAACGAATGAACAGCGCAATTAAATTATTTGAACCTACAAAATTTTTTAAAATAAATAAATAATAATAAAGCTAATTTTAGCTAACTGCGTTAAATTATGTGTTAAGGAACTCAAACAACAAACTATCTCATCTAAATGAAAAGTTAAAATAAGACGAATTTCAAGTATATCATCAAGAAAATGATGCATAAAAATTTATAAAAACATATTATACAATTTTAAGAAACGATCCTTATTTGATATTTATGTAAAAGTACACTCCATATTTTTCAGAGAATATGCTATTCACTGTGTTGAGAAATAGATAAAAAAAATAATGATTGTTAACTATATGTATATATTATTATTATTATATGAATATTCACAATAGATATTTTTATTTTGATGATTATTTTCCCTATTCCGCAATTGAGCGCTGAAAATAAAAATAATTAAAAAAACTTCTAAATCTTAATATTTCATAAGAAACTCATTCCTCATCGAAATGAATAAACGATCTTAATTGCACGATGAATTTGAAATTCGTCTTTACTACTCTTAGTCAATCTTAAAGACATTTTAAATTTTAAACTCTTTTCACACACACATATACATCATATATGTATTTATATATATATATATATATATATATATATATATATATATATATATATATATATTGAAACTAAACAAAATAAGTGACACATCAAATTTATCAGAATAGTTCAAATCAATACTCTGAAGTAAATTTTGAATATAATACCAGAAATACGTTATAAAATCTACAATACTGTTATACGTGACTATAACGACAAGATAGAAAAGCTAACACAACAACAGAAAAAGTATACAAATGATAAACTGAAAGTAGTCATTTTTATAATTTGTGATGAAGAAACAATGAACTGGTAAATATGACACTTCTATGATACATTCTTATACAACAATTGTAATAATCTTACTTTACGTTCATGGATAGAACCGTGTTATCTAATTATAATTACGGGTTTGAAAAAAGACTGTATAGAAAATTATTTTAAACAAAATTAAGCGAAAATTATAAATGTGGTTGGAGATTTTATGATATTGTTTTTAAATATTGTCTTATATTCGTTTTAGAATATTATTCTATTATGAATACAGTAATCTTTGTATGTGATACTGCACATTTATTCTAAGAGTAGTTATAAGGATATCTGACACGCAATTGGACAAATTTATTACAAGAGGGTTTTGCATTGAAAAACATGTTTACAAAGCTATTCATGTTTCCTTGAATTGAAACTAGATGGAATCTAGGAAATATTTATAAAATGTAATTAAAAATATTTTCGCCATTGTTCGAAAAACAAACTTGTTTTCTGAAGAATGAAAATAAAATCTGGGGAAAGAGTATACATGCAGAATAATCGTTCCGTTAAAAGAAAAAATGTCGACAAGCTTTGCACACACACAAAACTAAAATACAAGCATTTTTGAAATACTAGGAGAAATAATTTTTTCTTTGCTTTGGTTGAATGATTTCACTCCAGAAACGGAAAACACAACATCGTTTATGTTATATAAAGATGAAAAACTGAATTGATGTTTACGGTAACGAAAAAAAAATTCAAACTATTCTTTATTTTCTCCTTAAATTATTTTAATTTATAAAATAATTTAAGGAGATTACAATCTATTTTCAAATTATTAATAAAATAATTCTTGAATGAGATTATCATTCATTTGAAATTTAAGAAAATCATTAATTCACAATGTCCTTTCTTTATATTGTTTCATAATATTTTGCCAAACTTCAAGATAGAAACAAAGTCTCGAAAAAAATAAATAAACGAATGTTACTTAAAATAAGCGAATAAATAAGAAATTTTAAAATTTCTCAGAATCATTTTTTGATTTATAAGACGCAGAAGAGATCGATTAAAATATTTTTACAAGTAAGAAAACTTATATATTTTTAAAATTAGAAAAAGATAATGCATTAGCTGGTAATTTATTTTAAAGTAGCTAATTGAAGATAATTATATAGGATTAATAAAAGTAATAAATATTTGAATTCCTTAAATCCTTTTAATAGCAAATTTAAGAGGGGAAAAAAAGACATAAAAACTAAATTAAGGCTGATTTATCGCTATAAACTGGTAACCGGTAATAAAATAAGTAAATAAATAATAAAAGGCTTAGGAAAAAATGAATGTGCGTGTAATTACTTCCAATTAAATAGATAATTAAACAATACAGTTCCTTAATTAGTACATTCCGAAAAAGAAAACAAAATAAATCAATTGAAAGTTGCGTTCAAAAGTGATAACGAAGCAATGTCATTATGATGCATTCTTACATGATTGCTTCTAATTTTTATACAATTTTCCTTGATTTTAGAGGAAAAAAATTAATCTTTCGCTTTCTTTCAGAAATATGTTTTATTTACATAAATCAAAATTTAAGAATAAAAGTAAATGATTTCAAAGAAATTTATTTTCAAATACTTAAATTGGTGTAAATACATTTTTGAAACAACGATTATGTAATTTTCATAACAATGAAACCATTACATTATAAAAGAAGGTTTAACACATTTATTTTATAAAGCCAAAAGCATGTAACGGTACTTTTTAACTAGCACATTAAATTTTTCTTTTATTTTATCAAAACCATGATGAACTGTTCAAAATAGTTTCATTTCCGTATACATTTTGAAAATTTACCTTTTTTCCCACTTAAGAATATTTAAGTCGTTTGGGAGTTTATTCGTCACTGCATAGCAAAAAAAAAAAAAAAAAAAAAAAGAAAGAAAGAACTTTTTAATTTAGTTAGATATAATTTCAGAGTCAATTTTCAAAATTAGACTTTCACTTTATTGCACTTTTTTCATTTTTTCCTATTGAAGTAAAAGAAAAGCTAAAAGACAAAGAAATTATTATCCTATATTATTAATTCTATACGTTACGCATAATCAGAAATGTAAACAAATCATAATAAAATATGATAAATGTATAATAATTATTTTAACCTATTTATTTAACCAAAAATATTTTATTTCCTAATACATTTTCTGGACGATTAAATTAATGCTGATCCTGAATGGAATTAATAATGATATTTTAAAACAAAATTTTTAATGCTAATATTATATATCTCCGAAGTTTAAAAATTAGAGTACATCAGTAAACATTGCTAAGAATAAAGTATGCGAGTTGTTGATGAGAGATATTTTTGGTATTTTGTGCTTATAAAGTTTGATTCTTAAGATATCTTTTACATCAAATCTCTTTTTTTTTTCTTTTTTCTAATTAAATCTCTATTTCAGGAGCAAAATTAAAATTAATTTTAGCATCAATTTAAATTATTGAATCAAATAAATTTTTGAACTGCTTGAACTTAATTGTTGTTTATATATTCCCTTACTCTTATTCTCTTTCTATATGTAATACTTCTAGAATAGAAGACTAGAAAACGTCCTTTTATTCTGATTAAAACCTTCCGTCCCCCCAATATTAAAAAGTTGAAATTTAAAAGAAGCATTAATAAATGATTACACGCAGATTCGAAGAATATGTTACACCTCTTGACTATCTCTTACCCAGATGAAAAAAATTATTCAAAAAGCATCTAATTATAAAAATAATTTTTAATTCATTCCACCAATTTTAAAAATTTAATTCAGTTCTGTTAAGTAGAGGGCATATTGAGATGAGAACATTCTTATAATTTTAAGAGATAAGTCTTCATTTATTTCTAATTAATTGAAAGTAAGTGTGAGTTATTTCACATAAGGTTTTAATGTATTCAGTTCTTTGAACTGTCTGTTTCTGGCCGTCTTAAAGATCAACAAATCATTGCCAATGCGTCTCATAATTTGGAAGAACAGTCAGATGACGAAGTCGGCACCAGAGTAGGCATCCCTCTCTCAACATCCACGCCATGCTAGATTTAACGTGCCCCAATCCTTCTATACGATGGATCTTCAGCGTAATCAGGACCCACACACGAAGCTCGACTGAAATATAACCGGTCATAAGCTCAATATCATGACCACTCGGCTACCACGACCATATGTAATTCGTTATACTTCGCCATTTCCTTTTATTCGGCCAATGACCCGGTTATAGTATAATAAATGTCCCACTAGAGCAATACATGGGTTATTGGGAACAGATATCGAAATTTTAAATAACTATCTAGTGGCTATGGCGAATCCTGAGCTTGTTCTCCTAACTTACCTACCAGTGGCAGTACTTTGAGACCTAGGGCAGCGCAAATCAAATGACAGATCTTAAGTGAGATCGAAACAGTGTTTTTTTTTTTTTCCGAAGCGTAATATACATCTTTCCACACATATGTTAAGTAATAAAGAACCATAGTTGCCATAGTAGTCATTCAAAATGTACAAAAAGGATTCATAGTTGCCACAGTAG
>BMAW01072850.1:552985-594143 GCA_019974015.1 Nephila pilipes
TTGATTATATATATATATATATATATATATATATATATATATATATATATATATATATAGCTCTGTTCTTTTAGACTATATTTAGGGAAGAGTTTCAGTTATAAAATATTCAGATGTAAAATCCTTTTTAGAAATGTAAAACTAAAGTTCGTTTTTCAAAGTGGATAAGAATTTTTCTGCATTATTCAAAATGTGTTATCTGCAACTGTTTCTAAGACTTAACCTAATTTATTAGTAAAATAAACTAATACAGATAATGCGAATAAATATTACACCTGAAGATATAAAATGGATATTGGTTTCATAAATACCGTTAGCTAAAATAAAGATAATTGTATTACAGAAATTGGATAAAAGAATACTTTTTGATAAACTTAACGATATCGCATAAAATTCTCAGGATGTATCGATAGAGCAAACCGAATATGCATTAAATCTTGGGGTGAAACGCGCATCGTTTAAAAATAAAGCAAATATGATTTTAATTTTTTGAATAGATGTTCATTTCAAATATCAAGGATATTCGTCGTAATAACCTCTAAATTGATATATAAACGTAGTCTTAAAATATTCAGTTGGCAAAATGAATTTGCTGAACTGATATTTAAATATTACTATTGAAGAACATGGGCGGAGAGGCTGAATGTAACTATTATTACAAAAAAGGATAATATACCACATAAATCTACATAATGACCTTCATTATTTTTATTAGCAGTTTTGATCATCAACTATTACTTTTACTTCAAATATGAAGTGAACTTACAGATTGAAATATATTCCAATATATAAAATATTGACAGACTGCCAATACTAATTAAAATATTAACTACTATTAAGATTATTTAATTACTTGTGATGCTCATTATTTCTTCCAATCAGAAGGAAATAATTTGAAATTTCATTTTTGATTACTTAGTGATTTAGATTAGTTGAAGAAAAGTTCAACGGTTAAACTTAGTTTATTGTAGATAGATACTAATAATTTTGATGAGAATTTTAACATTGTTACAGACTTTATTAGAATACTGTGCCGTTAACGGTCTAAAGTTTATTTAACATGATCTAGCTAAAATATTATAAGTTTAATGTGGGTTTTAATTATATTACATTTAAACTCAGTGTACCCTTATAGCCTGAAGAAGTTTCCATTCCTATCTTAAGATTCTGTAGTGACCCTACGAACATTAAAAGAAAAAAGATGCGTTCAAGATATTATATTTCAAGAAAACTGGATTTGACTAAATCAATAAAATTTCAAGAAAACTGGATTTGACTAAACCAATAAAGTTTTAAGACACTCCGCCTGTATGACAATGAAACAACAGTTGAGTTCAACAAAACGAAAAACAAATACTGTTGCTGAAATATTATAACACTATATAAATAATGAATTTTCTTCATATCATTCGTTTCGTACTAGTTTAAAAATATAACGAATAAATCTAGTAATCTTAGATTTTAAATGATTTAGAAAAAAATAAAAAAAAATCATTAACAGAAACTTTTTTGCGTACTATGTTCAAAAAATATTTTCTAAATTTTAACAGTAGTGTTTTATATGACACCAAACACTTTGGCCATTATGACCAACTCCTAAAAGCCGTCGAAATGATGCCGAAAGGAACACCTACAAAAGATGAAACAAAACAGTGCACTAAATAGCTCCCTTTGAAAGCAAGTTGCCTTTCTTTCCCAAACAGAAAAGTTGCCATCCTTAGCAGTTGATAAGAAGTCGTGATTGGAAAACAGTCCTCAGCGGCAGCTCCTGGACGTTGCTGGCATGGTGAAATCGATTGCTTTCAGCCGAAAAGAAGCATTCAGAAGGTACTTTACCCAAGAGTATAGTCCAACAGACGATGCAAGCAAAACAGACCACCATTTCGCATGAATGGAGACGCGAAGAAAGAAATCATTCAAAGCCCTGGTAAGATAACTCTCTTTACACAAAAGAAGACTCGGCTTCTTCTAATTTGTTTAAACACTTCATTCAGGGAGAGGTAGCTATCTTTAGAATTACCTCTATGGTGAAGAAGAAAAAAAAAATTATCGGTTTGGGTGAGCGCAATCAATTTTTGAGTTTGCATATACTTTGGATTAAACTAATTCCAAAGAAACGTTTCTGGTTCATAGAATTTCTGCAAAGACTCCGTTGATATAAATTTTTATAGAAAATTATTTTCGACTTTACAAAATTGCTGCTGTTCTACTTCCTGTTTTAAATCTACTCTTTTATAATAAAGTTATAAGACTTTAGGTATACCGAGAATATTGTCAAGCTATTTCACCTATCAAATACAAGTAAACAACTTAAATTGGAGTACAATATAAACTGTTCTTTTTTTTAATTTTATAAAATTTCATTTGATAAGAAAACTTTTTAATAAAACTTTTTACCAGCGACTCAGATGTTGTAATGAAAATCAATATACGAGCGTCTTTTGAAAACAGTAATACTTTGCTTTTTTGGCTTAACCCGCGTAAAAATGAAAATCAATTGAGAACTTTACTCGTTTATAACCTTAAATTTTAGTATCTAAATAAAAATAAGTTGAACCAAGATTTTAAATTGATTTTATTTATTCATTCGTTAACGCTTCATTAAAAATTTGTCACTTTTGATAAACAAAAAAGATAATCTCTGGATTGATACAATCGAATCAACACCAGCCGTTGACATATATCTTTCAATATAATCTGATAAAATATCAGTTTTAAGTAAAAAGAAAAAAAAAATCAGCTGCTCATACTGTTTTTATTTGGAAAGAATGAACTTCGGTATTTGCGCAAATATGAGTTGATTGTTATACAACTATCACTTGTCAAACAATTAATTCGTTTTGGAATGTTTTTAACTTCCCAGTTGCCAAAGTTTAAAACCAGATGATTGATTACATTTATCAGATACTTTATAGGCATTTGTTTTATATATTTTTACCAGAAACATTAGAATGCGTACAAATACAGTTCAATTTATCACATGAATTTTGTCAAACTTTCTGCTCTAATGATAGGTTAGCTTTCTGCTTCAAAGAAGCTTTAACTCCAATCATGTTAATTAGTTTAATAATTTTTAACAATGTTTTCGAAATCAAATATTCTATGAGAGTTAAACCAGTTTTTGAATTATTGACCACTCTTCTAAAAACTCTTTAAAATCGATAAAGGAGGAGGTATTCTTTTTATCAAACTATTATAAATGATTATAACACTGTTACTTATACAATGGATCTGGTAATGAAATAACATTCTTTTTATCAACAAACACTTTGAGAACTTCCAATAAGTTTTCCCTTTTATTTTAGATGTTAAGTGAAGCTATGTAATCCGTATCAAATGAATTTAATTAATTTTACAATAAACACCTTATAAATTTGAATTTTTGATTGACTATGAAATTACTCAATATTTTGTTTATTCATACAGAAATCAACTTCCAATTTCAATCTCAAATTACATCATATTTCAAAGCAAGTTAGTTGTACAATACATCTGTGTCATGATAACAATGAGGCACTTTCTGAAGAATATTTATAAGCATTCGAAGAAATTTGAAACAAATGGAGAATATCTGCCCATAATTGATTGTTTATTGACGTCGCACTAAGAAGCAACACAAGGGCTATTGGCGACAGATATCGTTATTTTTAGCCTCGGTCAAGTGATGAGACGAAATCTGAGGTGGCACTTCTCTCTCCAAACTTTCACGCTACGCCATTAGAAAGAATTAGGAACTCTACAGATTCACAATGTCCATCAGCCATGATACACGGTGGGTTTTTGATGGAACAAGGCTTGAACCCCCGACCCAATGGAAACAACGTCGGCTAAAGAACATGTTAGGAAGAGTGAATCAGATTTATTTGTATGCGTTTTTTCAATATATTTCAATTTCAAAGTTTTAAGTGATCTTATATATTTGAAGTAAAAAGATTAGATAGAAATATTGTTACACGAAGATTTCAATTAAATTCAGTAGCTACCTAAAGGGATAAATGACCTATAAAAAACTATTTTACAACACTTGAAATGAAATGCTTGTGAATCACGAGAAAGATTACTTTACAGCCATTTCATTAAAAAGATTATTTCAGACCAGTTTGTAAAGATGGCGTTATGAATAGTGACATAACATTTTATCTCATTTATTAAACGTTAGTAGGCACTTTCTAAAGTCACAAAAATTGACTATTAGATTTTTTTGAATAAAGTATAAGAATTTGTATTAATAGCATTTAAATTGAAAACAAATGTGCTGTTTATTTTATTTAAATTTAATTACTGTAAAATGTACTATTTACCGAACAAAATAACTTTTACATAATCCAATAAAGAAGCAAGCAGTTTACTTCGAACTTCTATACTTTCAAAATTAATTGGACTTATTTTTCCCTATGTATATTGTATATTTTCGATACTGTGTTCCTACAGCATTCATTCGGTCATTCGTCCATAGGTATTCAACATACAAGTGCATTTATTTCTATATTATTATGTTATTATAATAATTACTAATGCTATATATATTTATATTCTCGGATTAATACAGATTTATTATAACAGGAAATGTAATGAAAAAGATGGAATAATATGTCGCAGTAATATGTAACTTAGAATTTTTTTTTTACGTGTTTCAATGTAAAGCCATTTTTTCCTTAGATAATTGAGAATAATAACGTGTTTTAAGGATAAAGATGGAACCAAGTGTTATTTAAACCCATTAATGTAATTTTAAACCCCAGTCCAAACATTTCATTTAAAATTATATAAGTATTTCATTAATGAGACATAATTAAGTCCTTTTAGACTTAGAATAATAATTTTATTTCTAATTGTAGTTCGATAGTTACGGATACGGGTTTCATGACAGGCGATTTTTAACTCAAATTATGATTTCAAGTTTTGATTCGATTAAAATATCATCATGCGGACTAATAAAGGCAGCAGCTAGTTCAATAGCTTCCTCTGGTAGGATGTGGAAATTAGGATAGTGAGTTGCCCTCTTAAGAGTCATCTCTTCCAACTGATAATGTCTCAAAGTTGCGGGAAACAATGTCAACAGCTTTTGAGGCCGACGTTACTTAATTAATTGTAACGCGGATTTTATTTATCAGTTATATTAATTCAGATGCCAACTTAGTTATTTTTCCTTAGTTAAGAATTTTAAGAAGTACATTTGATTAAAAAAAGTGTCTTTCATTAAAAAAAAAAAATGATTCAATTTATAGTCTGCTTTCTAGTGAGAGCCCTAGACACATTTTCAGAAATTATCTAAAAGAACTCACGGGTATTCTGCTCTACAAAGAATTTAATTGCCATAAAAGAACTTAGATCAACGATATCGAATGAATGCCTAAAAATGGAACATAAATAGTTTATTTTTTTATTGTTTACTAACATTGCACTTAGAAACAACATAAGGGCTATTTCGGACAGACCACGCAATTTTGAGCTTCGGTCAAGTGAAGAGGATGACACCTGAGCTGGCATTTCTTTCTCCAAACTCCTACACGACGCCAATGGTAGGACTTCGGACTCGACAGATTCAACATGCATCAGCTTCCGTACGGCGGGTCATCAGTGGAATCAGGCTCGAATCCATGACTCGACGGAAGCAAAGCCAGCTACGAGTTCGCGGCTATAACCAATAAGCTACGGGGCCACATAGGTATAATTCAAACAATACTTTTACAAAGAATACTAGCTATAACTACATGCTCACCATTTTCAAAATATAGCAGCTTAAAACGTGTAGTTGGAAAGAAATATGTATGATTATTCTAAGGCAAGTATGCATATACCCGTTAAAACCCGTACAGAATTCTATAGCGATTCTGTTACCAACAAAACAGCTCCACACAGATTTTCTGTGATTTATTAAAATATAACCAAGAAAAAGGAAAAGTATGTACTAAACATGATATGTTCTATTTATAATTACTCAAAATCCCTTGCAAAATAATGTAACGAAAAGAAGATAATGAAAATAATTTTGTTAATGGAATTGCTTAAATAATATTTACCTGTATGTTTACTGTATCCAAGCGCAGTGATTCTAAATTTTCATCAGACAAGCAATTCCTATTCAGTTAACTGAATTTTAATAATAGAATTACTTTGATTTATGATATTTTATTTTATTTTTATTATAGTCAAACGCTTTTAAATTTATATTAATCAAGCGGTACCTTTTTTTATGTACCGCTTGTTTGTATAAATGTTTATGACACAACCAACTAACCAACTGAAAATGGGTAAAAAGCTGTTTATGACTTAACCAATTGAGAACCTTACCCGTTGTTGGAAATAAATTACTCGGATCCCGCCAGGAGGCGCCTTGTCTCGTGTGAGTGAGAGCGCACGGGTTCATGGGTAATATTTCAGAGAATGCTATTGGATCTTGACCGCGTAAGGCGGGTTATTTCTCTTGACCGCCAAAGCAGGTTAAATTGTAATATGGGCTGTTTGGAAGCTTGTATAGTTTTGTAAATTGTATAAATATTTGTTTATATGTGATTGGCACGTAGAGTCCTTAAATAAATGTGTGATTAAATTAACTGCTCTCCCTATATTTGGTTTGGTGGATAAGACATCTTCAACACCCGTTGCTAAGGGACCATAAGCAACATGGCATTTATTTGAAATTAGTTGTTAGTTATTTATTTTTAAACAAAGTTCTTTTTTATTTTTAACGCATTAGCAATCCATTGATTTATTCGATAAATTGCCATTTAGGGGTTTCAGGAAACTTGAGCTTAAAAACTATCGATAATTTGAAAAAATTATATGTAAAAGCCCTATCTGTTTTGAACATTTTGATGCCAAATACTTAGCTATCCCACAAAAATTTCTAGATTTATCGAGAAGTAACTATACATTTTTTAACTATTTTATTTCAACTTTATTTTTCTCAAAAGCAAAAATTTTGTCTTACGCGGAAGATATTTCAAAAACTATATATGACATTAGTTTGAAATTTCATACATATATTTAAAATAATTTTCTTTATGACTGATGCACTTAGTTTAGACAAATTATTAGCGGAAATTTTTTTAATAAATTTTAATTTGATTTTTTCTGAAATATTTCATAGTTTTCTGAATATTGTATTAAAAGTTTTTTTTTTTTCTAATTTTCTTGAAAAAAATATCTATAACTTCAAAACTGAAAATTTTTCTACTAAATAACAATACTTTGGTTTATTTTTTTACCCACATAATCCTTCACGAAGTAAAATATTTATTTTCATAATTTTGAAAAATAGAGTCTAATTTACGTTTCTTTACCATTTTTTAAGTTTTCTTTAAAATTACATGAAAATATAAAAACTAATGTAGATGTATATGGATATTATATGGTATAAGTGTCAAGTTTCTGCTTTATTTCTTTGGTAAGTTATATTCGTTTTAAAAATGATGTCTTTCTTTGCGTATACGGATAAAATAAGTTGATTTGAATAAATAAATCCCCAAAATGAAAGATAGAAGGATTCATCTGTCTCTGGAGCTTACATTCGCTTAACAGCTGGGTGCAGTGTTTTTAACTGGCTACAAAACGATAGTTTAAATTGGAGGATTATACAGTCACGAATAATTTTTGAAATTAATTATGAATGCATAAGAATAATATTTTAATAAACTTATACTGAGTTTTCCCTGAAAATATCTGTAAATTACATATTAATAAATTATAAGGCATCTCAGTAAGAGAATACCCTTGTATGTAACGAGTTTCCATACTTAAAGCCTTTCGAAAGCAATTATCAGTATCATTCAAAATACAGGTAACACCTTGTTCTAAGAGTAATTAAATGATAACTGTTGTTGTTTATAAACGAAAAAAAAATCAGTGTTTGAATATATAGACTGGCTTTTTGTATTAATTAGTTGGGGGCTCTGATAAGTGAAAAAAACAATTTGTTACGAATTATTCTTAAAAAATTGTCCGTAGTGGGATGTGAGCACAATTTATTGAGATAAATTAACTAGATTTATTTCTCACTATTATTTAAAAATATTCAATTGAATCAAAATAATATTAAATAAAATGCATTTGTAATGCATATCTCAATTTTCATAAGAATCAATACGGTTGTTTTCTTTTTATTCATTAATTCAGTGTTCTTATGTGCGAACATAACATTTAAATAAAAGAAAATTCAATGTAACATCAAATTTAAAAGCATTCTTTTTCTTAAGCTTTAGACTGCCTTTTTGTGAATTTCTAAAATTCTTGCGGCTTGAAAAAAAATTCCTTTTTCAAAGTTTTCAAAAAATTCAATTTTCAGTAAAAATCTATAAATTTTCATTAATAAAAATATATTCAAAAAAAATTTGCTTGAGCTTCTGACTTATTTAAATATTCCAGATTTTGAAATGAAATGATTTATTAGGAGTAAAATGTCCAAAGTTTCTCTGAAAATATATAATTAGTAACCTATAAGTATGACGGACAAATGAGAATTGATTGAAGTTTAGAAAGTTACGAGTTTTAATTTAACGCAAATTACATAGGACCACACCTCAATTACATCCTCTTTAACACAGTTCACAATTCTATTTCGTTTGCTTAATTAATGGCGAAGTATCCATAAGTGTTAATTTAGAAATTTAATTATTCCCATGATTGTTTGAAAATTCATTAACAGAAACTTTTCTGCGTTCTCTTAATTTAATTTACAACAAGACTCAGCCCCCCCCCCATTTAAACTGGATACAAAGGTTGACTTAAAAATAATCTATAAATAAGTTTAATCAGTGTAATATTCACAGCAAAAATAAAACTTGGATCTCAGTGAAAGTTTGTGAGATTAATGTAAAGAAATTAAGAGTCATCGCATTTCAAATAAACTAGAATGGATACTTTTCGAATTGAAGCTTAAAATAAATAATACTTCTAATAAATTGTTCCACTGAAAATTCCTTCAATGCATTCCTTCCATTCATATTTTTCTCTATTTTAAATATTCTTGCCTCACTAACACCTATTTGGTATAACAAAAAGGTCACACGTTAGTTTTAAATAAGAGGTAGGATTGTAGCTTTCTAGATTCTCTGATGCAAATAATAATATAATGTTGGATGAACCAATCTTTTAAACAAAGACAATAATGAATGATGAACCACAAAGGGTTCAATGTAACGGAGAACGAAACCTTTAAATACTTCACTTATTCTGTCAAGTGATGAAAGCATGAAACTGCTACTAAATGATAAATCATCCCATTGCAGAGAATGTCATTTACATGTGGTCACAAAACACTTAAGCATCTCCAGATAAACCCTTTGCCTTGAAACGTATTTTTGTCGTTTTTTTACGGATTCCGTAGATTGAGATAAATTACAAATAAGACAATGTCTCTTTTATCATCAAAATCAGCGATTATAAAGATTTAAGAGCCTGTTTGGATTGAAGCGTTTTTTATGCTTCATCAAGAATGTGCTTTTATGTAAGCAATACGACCTTTCTCTTGAATTTTACTCATGGTAGAAATGCAGCTAATTTCATATTTTGAATGATCTCGAATTTTAGTTTTGATCTTCAACAGGAATTAAATAATTTTGTTTATTAATTAATGATTTATTAAAAATTATTTATTCTTTATAAACCACATGCCATGTTGTTGCAGCATATAACCTTTCTCGAAATTAAGGAAGCAAATTTAAAATACAGCATTACAAAATTTAACATCATCTTTTTCTCTACAATTAATATTATGAAAACAAGTTTCTTTAAATGTTACAGTTTTCAATAAATTACTAAGAAAGAGATGGAATGAGCCCAAATTGAGAGTGATGGCTCAAAAATAACAGCGACATCATTTTCCAAAAATGTTAAATTCAAGCTTTATTCAATTCGTTTACACTGAAATAGTTGAATAAAGATACATTTTATTGTCATTAACACACTACGAAATATCACTAAACCTCAAAGTTAAAAAAAGAGCTTAGTCGAGATAAAAAAAAAATATTGCTTTACACACACAAATTGTTTTAAAGAGAAATTAAAATTTTCATTTTTATGCATTTAAGTTAATTAGAGAATAAGCAGCAACATTTAAGAGTCACCAAATTATTTTGAAAGCAAGCTGCATGTCATATTATCACATTTGTATACAAATAGAAAATATTTCAGAAACTGAAATGTATAAAATGTTATAAAAATTACGATTTTATGATTTCGAAAAAAAATTTCATTTTAATGTGGTTGGATAATTTCTTCTTTAACTTTTTCTCTTTGCACATTTCTCAGTCTAAGAATTTCAAAAGACAATATAATATCAGATTAATATTTAACATCTAAGTTGGAAATTCTGACTTGACGTATTATCAAACCTTTCATTAGCTTTGCCTTAAAATGTAATATGAGTATCCGGCTGAGAATCTATAATCCTTATCATCCAAATTTATTTATTCGTTAATATGTAATTCTAACAGACAGAGGTAGAAGTGTACAACATGTAAAGAAAAATGTTCGTTTTCTTCAAAGAATTAGAAATAATCATTGCAATACTTCCAGCGAAATTCAGAATTTAATTTAAGCATGCATTTATCGAATTAATTAATATTTTTTTAGATAAAAATGCTTTTTTTTTCAACTGTATTTCAAAAAATTAAATAGAGAAAATCAAAGAACAGTCTAATAATATTTGAATGCGAAAGAAAAGTATTAAAACACGTTTGAAATGGAAAAAATATTTTTTTTGAAATATTATAATACCATTTCACAACATCTTTGCTTATATTCCTTTAGCTTTTAATGCATAAAATGTAGCCATATACTTGAGGGGAAATTAGACTAAAAGGAATATATATATATATATATATATATATATATATATATATATATATATGTATGTATGTATGTACGGCCTACTTTGAAACAACTCTTTATCGAAAAGAGTATAATTTTTCAAAAAGCTTTAATTTCCCCCCTTTTTTTTCCTTCCATTGTTTTCATATTATTTTCGAAAATTATTAAGTTAACTAAGTGAAATATTGACAAATCATAGTGTACCGTTGTACTATAATATTTAGGTCATAAAACACTATTTTTATAATTTGCAAAAAAATACAATGGCAAATTTAATCTGCCCAATCAATAAATTATTGGAGTTTTTGTCTGAAGTCAAGATGAATGCATTTGTATTATTTCCATGATTTTTCTTTAAATAAAAAGTAATATGACCGAATCTGAAGAAATACGGATGGGAAGAATAAATAATTTTCTAAGGTGTTTCATTTATGTACATGGCCCTAAAGGAACTGAGATCTATCTTAAAAAGTTAAAAATTCTTTTTTGAAAATACTTTTTTCACAACCACAAATGAAGTGGAAAATATTTCCTTCGAACATGTTTATTTTCCGAGTTCATCACCCCTTTTCCAGCACGATTAAAAAAACTCCGGGTGCAAACCAGAATTCAATATCTATGAAGTGTGAAAGCAGTCATCATCTATTCATCACAAACAACTGTCATCGGGTGAATAATTTGACGGTTTCCTGTTAAATTGTTGAAGTCAAACTAATATCGTATGGATTGGATTACTCCAAAATAACTCCGTTCATCACAGGAAATGGTAGGTGCTGCCACCTACCATCCCTATTTTAAGATACCTCGAGGTGATAAATTTCTCCTAAGAGAATCTCTTCAACTGAGCCTCTTCCTCTCTTCAGGTCCCATCGGAATTGGTTCATACAAAATTCATCTGTTAGTGGTTTCCTAAATGTACTCTTTGGACGACCGAGTTGTTCTCTAAACGATCGTGTGCACAAGGTTTTGAAGAAAGTCGCGTCTCGGTAACTGTCCTATCGTGCAACTCGATAAGTTTCGAATTAAAGGTTTCTGAGCGTTCGCGTGGAGATATTGAATAAAACCAATGACAGAGCTCCTGGCGGGTACTTTCGAAAACTGATAAACAGAGCTAAGAAGTAACTTTAAAGGAAAGTGTCAATCATTTAATGCTAGCGTATGGTGATAAACAAAAATTATCATCAAAATGTGGGCTAAAAGCCCAACAACCGTATCCGTGGTTTTAAATTTCAAAATATCATGGGATTATATACATTCGCATGAATTAATGAAAAAAGTTAAAAAATAGTTTTCAGATCATTTTAAGATTGAATTACGGCCTATGCGATGCTATTCTTTTTGTTTTGTGTCCTAAATTTTACACTGAGACTTTTCACACAGAATGAGAATTTTAGAAAAATGATTCTAAGCGAAGAACAAAATTTGCAAAATTATTCGATGAAGGAGAAAAGTTGTTTTTTTTTTTTTTTTTTTTATGAAAATAAAGTTTATTTTTTTTATATAATTAGAATTAATAAAGAAAGGAATCGGCTTGATACGTGATTTTTATTCCACATATTTCTAAAATATATTTAGGTAAAAAAGCGGGAAGCTGTACATCACTATATCAATGTTTTTCTTAATAACCGATCAAATAAATGTGTAAAGATTAAAGTGTATTTTCTCAGGATATCCTAAGTGATCGCTTGCTCATAGGTTACGCAAAAGTAAATGGAAATAATCGTAAATCTTGTTTAAAAAGGTTTGATAGAATATTTTAATTTCCTTAATTTCTACTTAATAGTCATCATATACATAGCAAAGTATATTTTCTTTAAATAAATGATCTACTGAATCGATCAAAAGAAAAAAAAAGAAATGTAATTGAAATAAATCAATATATCAAAATAGCAGGTCGTTCGCTTAGAATGATAAAACGTTTGATAAGGGTAAACATCTTATTAATAATTATATGTCAATTTTAAATTATTGCCTTTTATTTTACTGCTTTAATTGACCTCTATATATATTTATTATTACACTCTAAATCAATTCAACTGAAGAGCTTAATTTATAGCAGAACTCGAGTATTTGCGTGAACATTTAAAATTGTCTTCTGTGAAAGAGAAACCGATACTGTCGTCCACGAAGTATTTTAATACTGCACATGCAATGACTGATATTATAAGCATTTATAACTGGAGCACCAGAGTTTCATTTATGCCTTCGATTGAATGCCCTTTCTGTGATCAAAGGAATATATATATAAGTAAAAACTGAACAAATCTTTAACTTTATAGGAATTAATAGCGTGAAATTTACTTTCAGATATCAATAAAAAGAATACCTGAAGCAAGTTTGGGAAGCTGAGGCTCTTTTAGGGTTTTAGCAATTCAACTGTAACATTATAAAACAAGAAAAAAATGACTGATTTTATTATCGTCACACTGGAAGCATCAAGAAAGCTATTGGCGTCGGGCCTCGTAATTTTGAACCTTGGTCAAGTGACGAAGACAACACCTCAGCCAGCCACTCACTCTACTAGCTTCCATATCATGCCACGAAATGACTTTGAGTCACGACAAATTTAACGTGCATCAGCCTCAGCTATGCGGCGGACCTTAAGTACCAGAAAAAAATAGTTTCTTCAAGTTTGATTCCAGAATTTGAGAAAATGTGAAGGAAAGCCATATATTAATTAATTCATTTCTCTATATGCATATAGAAATGTATACAGAGAAGCATATACGGAGAAAATATACAGAGGAAATGTATACAGGGCAAATCCTAAAAACAAATTACGAGCAAGGAATCAAATTATAAGAAAATAATCTCATTCAAAATACGACAAAGATGCAATACGCGATTTGTTCAAAACCAGCAAGAGCTAACAGCTGTCATACATGAATAAATATGAACAATTTTCTCTCTTTTTTACTTCAATCCTGTGAAAAATTAAAAATTCTTATTATTTCAAAATTGAAAACTTTTTGTTGAGATTCTGTATAATTCCTACAAGGTTTGAAAAGATCGAGGTTTAGGAAAAAAATTCGTAAGAGCCAGTTTTTGTATAAAAACAAATTATACACTCTAGGTTGTTAACATGTAACGGGTCTTTCAATAAAAAAGCTGAAAGACCTTTGTCTTAATTACCAAACAGATATATCGTAATGAGCGTATGTCGTAAAGATTCATAAGCTTATTCATCGTTGTCCATAACATTATTTAGCATAATGCACATAAATATAAAATATATATTATTGGCAAATAAAAGCACACAGATGAAAAATAACTCAAAACTTTCGCAGAAAAATACTTAGAAAATTCTTTGACAGGATATTATGACCTAACTAATGTCCAACAACCAAAATGTCAGATACAATTGGCGTTTATCAAATGGCTGAGTTCATATTCATAATCTGCGGGGAAAACTAACCTGCAATGCATAACTCTTTCTTATTATTTTGATAATAACGTCCTTACGAAACATTTACCAATGAAAGAATCCAATTGCGGTGCAACAAATCACGAATGTTTTTGTGCTAATATTTGCAATCTAGATCGGAACTGGGGAACATGTTCATATTAAAAGGTTGCATTAAAACAGTTTCTAAGTAAATAACCAATATTGAAATTACAAAAACATCATAATTACGAAAATATGTATACAGATTAATCAAAATGTGACTCTTATTTATTGATTTAAAATAATCAAATAAACTGGCTTCTGGTCTACAGTTTGGGAAATATTTCTGTCAATTAAATTAGGAAATTAACGTACATTCTAATGATAGTAAGGAAAAAAACAATAACACAGAAAATACCGAAATATTCTGAAACGCAGACAAAATATGTTACATAAATGATAAACCATGTTAGCATAGAACTTTATTATTAACAAATGTCTTTAAAAAGTATCTAGCATCAAGAAACCTAGTTTCGATAAGAATAAGGGACAAGTTGGAAGAATAACATGAGGTGTAATTTTGTTGCGTTTTCATTATCTATTTTCAATTTTAGTTACACTTCCTTAAAAATTTATCTTATCAAAAATTATCACAATTAAGGTAGAAGCATTGGCTTTTTAAAAGATTTACATTAAAAATTTATCCGGTGTTTAAGGTATAAGTTTTCCATTACTGGTGCTAATGCGAATACATTTCCTGCTTTTTTTGCAAATTATAATAACAGAGGATTTCGAATGAATTTAGGGAACATACTTTGCGATTATTGTAACTGTGATAATATCAAAACTATTACTAATATTTTCTTATTATATCAGAATGTGAGATATAGAAAAACGACAGAGAAACTAAATCTGAGGTAGACATTCCAGCATAAAATGCCACATGTATGATAAATTAACCACTTTGACGAGTTTTATCAATGAAAAGAATATGAATGGTAAACTTATTTATCTTACTTATTAAACATGTTTTATTTCTTCTTGCATCTGATTAAAATGAATTGAAGAAAAATTCTAATGTAATTTATAAATATATTTTGAGATCTTTTTTGCCAACTATATATATATATGGCATCTTCTTTTAATATTTATGTATATAGGAATAGAAATAAATATCAAAAAATGTAAATAAAGGAAACTAAACTTTCTTATATGATTTTTAATAAGAAGGTTAACTCAAGAAAACCAATGCGAAAACGTATTTACATCTCTCTCCATAATCTTGAAGTGTTTTATACGGAATACTTTAAAATAAAATTAAACATACCTTTACTTTCCTAATTAATAAAAAATCCTCACGGAAACCTTAATTCATGTGTAAGTTAACAAGGTCTTCCAACTATCTAAGAGTTCGAAATCTCTGATGCAAAATTTTTTCTAGCTCTACAAAATTCTTTTATACGACGGGAAAATGTAGTTCAACTCCTAACAAAATAAAAATTTGTTTTGAAAAAAGTTTTATTAACAATTTCCGCATATTTTTTTACCTCAATTTGAAGGATCTATTGTTATTGTATGTATTTGTCAGTACTCATAAAAATTGGAAACAAATGAACCGTTTTCAAAAGATGTTTGCTTCAAATTTATTTTTGTTTCAGCTATTTTATTGAGCTCAAAAACATTCACTCAGGAATAGAATGTCATGTTTTTTTATATGGCAAACACTCTGAAACATTTTTCTTCTAAAATATAACAAAAACTTTTATTACACATAAAATACAGTATCTTGAGATATTTATTGGGTGAATAACCATTGTTTAACAAATTTCAAAACTCAAGATCGTGCTTTGAAAAGAAAACACACACCAGCCTTGAAACAGAGAAAAGAAATTAAAAACGGAATAAACAACGTTAATTTTTGTAAAAATATTCGATTTGCTTGAAACATTTAAAGAATTGGAGACAATATTACCGGAAATATTTAAACATATTTTCCGAGAATTAATAAATACTTTTAAACATACAAAAATATGTAAAATAGAACTTTCATGGTAGAAGAACTCTTAAATGATATTAAGTCTACAAATCTTTCCATCAAACTTAAGGTTATAAAATGGTAAAATATGTAAGTTAATTCAACTTCGAAAATCCAATAACAAAATACAAAAGTATCACATGTTATTCGAAAGAATTACATAAATATAAAATTACAAAATCTGAAACGATCGAAAAGAATAAAAAAAAGCTTAAAATTTTTGGACATTTGTAACAAACAGTATATAATACAATCCATGTACTTAAATACCATTATAGATGTTAGAATTTTCATATTTATAATTAGTATATTTTGAGAAGAATGCATGAAAGCTCAAAATATAAGGTCATTTCAATCGATCACATATGTGTATTCTCATTTTCCCAGGACAGCGAGACCAATGCCTTGTTCTGTGTACTTGTAAGGATAATAATTACTGTCATGTATTTACCATTCAATGGAAGTTTATTTTCTGCTAGCCTTTTTATGTTAAATCATCAAAAAGGATATCATTCAACATTTTTTCTGTCTACATTTGATGTCAGAAATAAGATTTAAAATGATACAAAAAAATTTCAATAATATAATAGCTCGTGGTAATTAATTTATCTATAAAGCGTACCCTTATAACGTTCCTTTTTTGTTAAGGTACTAGTACACATTCGAAGAGATTTTTTTGAAATAATCTAAATTTTGCCTATAAATGCATATTTTATGTCCTTAGGAGCTTAAAATAGTAAAATATTGAAGAGAAGCTTTGTTAGTGTATAGTTTACTGTCAAAAGGGTATTTTATACAAATCTAAGCACAAATTAAGACTTGCCGTAAAGCACGGTAACTTAAAAGAAAAGGAATATATTGACATTTTGTAAATTGAGTTCTACAGAATATAACCTTATCTAGACTATTACTTTGATACAATAGCTTTTACATAGGAAGTTATGGTAGTTCGAGTTCTGAACAAAGAAATTTTCTTTAAAAAGGCGTTGTAATTTTTACTTTATTGTAATATAAAAACTCTTCTACTGAATATCAAATCTCAAAAATAGTCCATTCTATGTATAATTACTTAAATACATATATAAGTTTTCAGGTTTATTGATCATTTTGAAATATTGTGTTTCGCAGTAATGAAAAAAGTAAAAAAAAAAAAAAAATGTTTGCAGATTCCTTCCGTTCAGATAATTCATATTCAAGTAATATTAAAATAGGTGTAAAATTCAGTAACTGAACAAGGTAGAAACAAAATTCAAAAACATTTTTAAGTATAAAAGATTAAAGTTTGATATGAGACTAAAAATAAAAAAAATGGATATTTAGACCAAAAATTGTATTTTTGAAGGTGTACTGTCACCTTAAAAGGAAATACCTTAAAGAAGCCTGAAAGGCATCATGAAGTAATGAAACGTAAATGCATCAAATATATTTCCTTGTTGCTTATGATTAGCAACAATTTAGTATAAATTATGTTTTTGCTTAGCGACTATATGATTAGACGGCAGCATCAGACAGAAGCGAACTACCTTATTTTTAACAAGCTAATTTTATAATACATGTCTTAACTCGACACGAGTTTTATAACAACTACGTATTAAACATCTTCCAATATAAAAATAAATTTGAAAACATATTTTTTAATCTTAGTATTTGGTATAGACATTCAACGTTTACTAATATTAACTTCAATAAATTTTCATCTTTAAAGTATTAACATGTTTCACAGCTATGGAATAAAAAATATGGGAATTACCTGACAGAAGTCAGCGCTAATACTTTGAAACAAATCATTGGATTAAATCTTCCTAAATGGTTTTGTTTGTCAATGTAATAAGACCAAATTATTCAGTACAAAATTACATGCATTGTTTCAGAAAGAATTTTTACGATATGTAATTTAAGGTTGTATTTTGCATACAGAATGTACAATAAAGTATGCATTATGTGTTTTTCATATTAAGAGTGTGTGCGTGTAATGACCATTTGAACTTAAATTGATTTTTTGTCTTTCAGTTTAAACTTTTATAACTCTTTTGAATCAAAATATTGACGAAAAATATGATTCCGACTTATGAACTGTTAGTTGGAACATGGTGACAAGTTGTGGAGCCTTTATATATATATACATGCTCTCGTGTGTGAGTGCATGTGTGTGTAAGAAGAGACAGAGAAAATTTCCTTTTAAATTTGCATGAAAATGTTGTTCTTGTCTAACAAAATATAGATTATATAACACACAAAACACGATTAAAGAAAAGACATATTTGGAGTGAAAAAAATGAAGGATTAATATGAGTTTTTAAATATTATTTCTAGGCATTGCAACCAAATAGGATAAAATTTAAATTAGAACGTCAAAACAATTCTTTTATAAATGACACGAATAAAAATTTCTATTACTATTATGCTCGTATATTTAAAAATAATAAGCAACCTTCACTCTCTTCAAAAAGAGGCAGGGATACTAACAGAGTTCCATCAATGTTAACAAATAATAAGACAAGCGTGAAAATATTTCGAATGTTTGCTGCCAATCAGTGTTCATTTTAGAAAGATAAAGTTCTGATGCATAGCGGAACAGGTTTGTCACTTAAGAAGCTTACAATTCGTTTATTGCTCGACTTCTGCGATCTAAATCTTCGAACTGGTAGAATATAGCCATTTTTTACTGTTAGGTCCTTTTTCCTTAACAAGTTTATTCATTACAAAACAACCCAATACTAAGAATTTTATGTGCCAAAGCAGAATATGTTTCAACATTTTTTCCGGGGTTTCCAATTTTAAGAGAGTCTACAAAGTCAGAATATTTGATAGAAATTTATTTTTGCTGAATTTTTGTGATGGCTTTCCCATAAAATAAATGAAACCTATATATTTACGATTTATTTTTTACTTTGTAAAAGAAACATTTATGAGAAGTGCGGTAAAATTAACTGCAGTATAAAATGAATTACAAAATAAGAAAGAAAACTTCGTAATGCTTTTATATATTTTGAATACCGTTGAAGGTGGTTGCATGTTTAATATTGCATTATTTAAGAAGCAAATAATTATTAATTATCTCGTAAATATATGAGAAATGTGTCATTCACGAGAAAGTATGATTTTCTACAGATATCATTGACTTTTATTTTATATATTTAGCTGTTTCCACCAACATTTTTAATAATCCTGAGCAAACTCCTTAAATGAATTATAAAGTAAATTAAATGTAAACGAAGTTTCAAAGTACATAAAAATTATTTTCAAAAAATAATGGAATCATAAATTCTAAACGCTCAAAAATTATCTACGACTATATTTCTTTGAAACTCTTGGAAAATAAATTAGTTAAAAATGGCCCCATTCTAAGTTAAGTAAAGAAGTAAGAAAATGTGAAGGTATATACATAAATGTATTATCTTGAATTTCGAAAGCGAGAACTAGTTCTGTAAGATTGTAAACACATTCCACTAATTTATATGCGAAATAACGTTGTATTTTCTGCCAGTACTAAATTGAAACATACGCTTACATATATTAACATACAAAAGAATGAAACTATTCACTTTCTACTACAATACAATCGAAGAGAGCCTCTGACGTGTTCTAAGAAGAATATTACATTTAAATAAGAATCCTATAGAGTTTTCAATTTCATACTATTATTCTGTAAAATCTTTCCATATTTGAATTGTTTAGTAATAAGAAATACTACAACTGACTACAATTTGCATTTTTCAAAATGCAAATAAAATAAGTTATAAAGATGAACATATTGTGATAAGGAACGATCTTACTAAAACTTATATATAATGTTTCTCCAGATATTTACACAACAACATAACTCCTTTTGAAAAGATGTAGAACCAAACATTTTTCAGGCTTCTAAGATTTAATGATAAAAATAATATAACAAAATAAACAGAATTACATCGGATTAGTTTGAAGAAATATTTATGGAACCTGACCGCCAATTTGTTCTTCAAAAGAATTTTCTCACTCTTTTATTCTTTGCTAAATTTTGCTATATGATTACATAACTCATTCCTTTATCGAAGTGAAATCAATTACTATTTCTTATTATAGTTAAAATGCAAGTTTCATGCAAGTACTTCGAATTATAAATTCTGGTATAAAATCTTTGATTTGACAGTATTAAATGCTCAGAGATACCAACTATTACAATGACAGTTTAACACCCTAGCAATGCCTTGCTTTTTTAGAATTATTATTAGTAGGCGAGAAAATGTTTTGTTTTTGAACTCTGATAAATCCTAATCTGTCCAGTGATATTTAAATTGAAGATAAATTTATTAAATAATATTAATGCAAATCAATGCCGCAATAGAAATCAGACGGTCAGAAAATATTGTATTAAACAGTTTAAAACTCACTTTTGTTAGATTCATTCGCTAAATGGAAGTATTTGCTACCATAATAAGTTTCCTTCTATGAGAAACTGAAAATAACAACTTACAGGACGTGACTGGGAAGCTCTGAGAATAATTCTTATAGATAATGGACTCTCGCGTAAAACGCAAAAGTTTGTACCAGAGAAGTTTAAAACCATTTAAAGATGAAAAATGGATTGTATATCTTAGAATATTGTTTTTTTCTGTCAACAAGAGATTTTGTTAATACATTTCAATCTTACATCTTATTAATTTATCAATCAGTTTAATAATTATTTCTAACAAATAGTTCCATCCTTTTTTATTTCTTGCGAAAGAAAACCGTCAAAGGAATTCTTGTAATCCCCCCATCTATTTTTCTGTTTCCTAATACATATGTTGATGATTTTGGTTTACTTTCCTTTCAGAGATTTGATTATATTTTGATAAACATTGAAATGATTGTCTAATATGCCCTTTTTGCTTAGATATATCAAAGCTGAAAATATATTTTAACCACTGAAAACTTTTTAAAGTAATTTTAGAATTTCTGTATCAAATATTTCTTACTCATCTCAATGTCTCGATAAAAGAGGTTTACTGAATTGATCTTCCAATATTAGAAAAATCCTTTGTAGATTTTTTCATACTTTTATTCATACCATTTGTTTTATCCTACATAATTGATGTTACACAAAATGACGAATCTCGTCCTGTAAGTGAGTTGGGTTGACTTCCCATTTTCAGCGGCTGACTCATTTGATTTCTTTGGAGATCAATATTAGGGGTGGATGCTTTTTTATTTTCTCTCACGTGACAAAAGCAAGTTCCGCTGTCATTTGCCGTTGATATTCTGCAGGTTATTTGTCCTGCCAAAGAGTAGATTCCTATTTGATCTCCCGTCTGTGATCTCTGGCTGCCAGTGGTCAATCCCATTCATTGAGCTGGTCTTCTTTAGTAGTCTAGAATTTATTTTTACTGCCGATGCTCCAGAAACAAACTTTTTTCTCAGAAGCAGAGAGGTCCTTTTCTTCCAACAAGAAATATGATTTGTTTGTATACATAGAGGTTTAAAAATGATCTAGTCTTGATTATCAAATTGAAAAATCATCTCAAAGATAAAAACAACCAGAATAAAAAAAAGCTTAAATACTTATGTAGTACAACATCAGTAATGAATTGATTGATATTTTTTTAGTTATTAACGTCACACTGTGAAACAACAAGAAGGTTATTGGCTCCGATCTTCGAAATTTTAAGCCTTAATCAAGTGACGAAGACGACAGCTGAGCTAACACCTCCCTTTCCAAACTTCCACACCACACCAACAGGAAGACTTTGGACCCCGACAGATTTAACGTGTATCATTCCTACTACATACCAGCTTTTTAGCGGCGTTGGACTCGAACTCGACGAAAATAACGTAGGTCACGAGACCCTGATCACCAGGCTACCACTGCCACTACAATATCAGTGAGTTATATAAAGATTAATGTTTTTACTTGGATTTTTTCAACTTGTCGACTTAGGAAAGGAAAAAAGTGTATCATTATTCTTAATAATTTATGAAGGAATATCATGAAATCCTAAAAATTCCCGAAATTCTAAAATTCAATAAAACAATAGAAACAAATAAATAAATAAGTGTAATTCATTTTTCACACGTGTGAAAAAGCTATACTTTAAGTAAATAATTCTAACATCACAGATGAACCTTTTTGTAGTAGAACTGCATAAACATAAAAGACAGATTTACTTAAGAATAACACACAATACTCCAACATAAAAACCTACTATAAATTTAACCTGAATATTTCAATTATCTTAAGGGCCCATCGTGAATTTTTTTTTCTGCATGACAAATTCACTATTCACTGTTCTGTATGACAAATTCACTTCTATAAAACAAATAAAAACCTCTCTAATCTGCTTTATCGATATTCACACTGAAACATCAATGTAAACATTGTATTTGATCATTCTTTACTTACAAAAACTCAAATGATTCCTTCATATAGTTGGGCAGTTTTATAATGTGATATGAAATGTTTTAACACCTTTTTCATGTTATAACATAGTTTTATCAAACCAAATGAAGACTATTTGAAATGGCAATGATTACATTAGAATCGCTTAGCAAGTTTCAATGTTATCCGTCCAGAAGCAATGAAACTTCTGTGAAGGATAAATATTGTTTAAATATTCACCGATTGTAACAGGTTACTTCCTTTTCCTACATGACTAGAAATTGAATAGTCAATTATTTCCGGAAGAAGCGCATATCCCATTAACATCCAAAAGTTTTCCTGGTATGTTTCTCTCCCCGATAGCTAGAAAATATCCTAGTTAAAGGTGTGTCTCATTACCCATAACACTGTTTACATTTCATTGCTGTCAAAATTATGTATACGGGAGTCTTCCTGTCCGTAAAGTATTCATGACTTTCCGGATTGTCGAAACAATCTGCATAAGCAGAGATTTTGGATTTCGATACTTAATTTTCAGCTTCGATAACTGCAAATTTTAAACGTATTAGTACATGTCCATCATTATTTAAAATATAAGAGATATCCTGCATTTTGAAAATAGTTATTATTCCCAGTTCAATAGTAATAATCGAAATTAGTAAATGCCAACAAAAAATAGGAGATCAATAAAAATATCAGTATAAATTATCAATAGTTAATAAAGATTAGATTATGTTACATTTTAGTTAAATAAGTTAATTAATTTATAAATGAGCATAATGTTACTCGTAAATGGAGAAATGATAAGTTCTTGAAATTATATTACGGTTTTTTATGTCTATATCTGAAATTTAGATTTAATAATGCTAATGTATTATTTTTGATCTATATTTATTAATATCTTAGATTTCTGAAATTACAAATGAGCACACCCGTTCTATATGAAAGAAAATAAATTATCTATTGAATTAAAAAGAAATTAAAAACTGATGTATTAGCCCCTCTCCCAAAAAGGATTTTTCATCCGAGGTAGTTTAAAACATTCATTATTTCCTTTCCATTTAATAAGCCTACGCACATAAAAATTTGTTAGAGATTTTGTGGAAATAAAACTCCACGATATGTGCTCTAGTAAATTTTTATTTTGTTTTAAACGAAAAAATGTTCTGTTCCAGAAAAGTACCCATTTTCATAGTTTTACCAAAACATTCAGTCACTTTAAGCAACTTTTCAATACCGATATCAATCAAGATTCATTACAGTCAGACGTGCATGAATCATTCACGTATATCTACGTATTCCTTAATTATTTAAGAAAGATGAGGGGGAAATATGTTAGTTTCATTAGTAAAATTATGACAAATCATGAGATTCTTTTATCATGAGGTTTTTCTTTTATTTCATTACTTTATAATTTTGACTCAGTTACATAATAAATCGCTAAATATTAAATAAAATAGAGAATAGACTTTTACAAGCAATTAATATAAACTGTGCCACGAGTATCATTCCTTAAATGAGTCTTAAATATTGATTAATGTCCTGGGTTATGGGATTCATCGTCTTATTAACATCGCTTTAAAAACAACATAAGGGTTTCTGACGATCGACTCTGTAATTTTGAACAACATTACGTGATGAAAAATAAATCAAAGCTGGCATTCAAGTCACACCATTGTGAAGACTTAGAACCTCTACAAATTTAACTTGCATAAGCCCAGCTGCACGATATTGGACAATATATAAGGTAATAAAATAGAAAAAGAACAATTATTAGTTATAGTTTATGCCAATGATTTCGAGTTAAATTTCCATCATGGCTCTTTCTCACGACAACAATGTGAAATCATGTCTGAACTATTATTTTCCGATCTAAGTCGAACACCAAAACTAAAAAAAATTTCCTCCTTTTTGGATCATTTTTCCTGGGTGAGTATCGAATTTTAATAGACTTGTTTTTAATACCAGAATATAAATGTTTGTAAATTAATTTTGTTACAATTTTAAGCAACATATAACGAATAAGATTCCTTCCCCCCAAATTATGCTCGAAAAACTGTGTATCTTTATAAAATTAACGTGCCAAATTTACAATATATATATATATATATATATATATTATGAAAATATCTATGAGGTTTTTCCAAAAATACTAAAATGCTGAAGTGTAACAGATTGGAATAAAAATCATTATAAAACATTTAAATATGTAAAAAGAAACTAAGTCATAACAAAAAATTTTAGAATTGAGCTTAAATCTCATATTCTGGAAAATTTTCTAGTGTTATTGACACAATAAAACAAAGACACCAAGATCAAATTTCACTGTGTATATATAACACTACAAAAATACTCTTTAAAAAGTTAACTGAAAGAAAAAGATAGTTATGTGTTAGAAAATATCAAAGTTGTGCGCTCTTCAACACAGAAAATGACTTTTCCACAGAAGAATCAAAGTTTAGATCATTGTATCATAACAAAAGAAAATTAGAGATATTTTCACAAATGTTTTTGTATGTTGCATTTATTTAACTTAGTAAAGGTTGAATGAAAAATTTCCTCATTCATTTTTATTAAAAATATGTAATATGATACATAAACTGCTTTCATAAATATCAATAAAAAGTTATGGCACGCATAAAGATTATTTTTTAAATCTTTTAAAGATTAAGAAAGTTTATACATATATTTTGATTCCGGTTCTTCTTAGAAAACACATATGTCATTTTTGTGTGATTTGTGATTTTTTATTAACTGAGTACTGAGAAGTAACACGAGGGCTATTGACGACGAACCCCATAATTTTAACCTCGGCCAAGTGAAGAGAACGACACCTGAGCTGGCATCTCCATCTCTATACATCCACACAACGCCACTGGGAGGACTTAGGACCACAACATTTCTAACGTATATAAACCCCGCTACATGTCGGAGTGGCATCAAGGCTCGAAAGCACGACTAGGCAAAAATTCTCAGCCAATTAGAATACACATATGTCATGACCTAACACGGCCTTCTGCTTTTTCACGAATAGATATGGAAAATTCATAGTGTTTTTGTTATTCCTATTGATACGTCGTTCCTACGCATCATGAAACAAAGGTTTTTTAATTTTGAATGGTCCCTTTTGGACACTTTGATTCTACACATGAAAGACCCATAGAGAGTCATTGAGCGTTTTATCTTCAGAAGTGTGAAATGCAATTTAAGGAGGCAAAGGCGCTTTCTTCCTCTTTGCGGTTAACCTCCATCCCCCCTGGAGACACACTCAAATAAGAATTTGGCACATTCCCACATTTGCATTCACACACTGACACGGACACATGAACGCAAACATATCACACTCTCGAGTCACGGAAACATTTACACACTAAGTATTTAACATTTATAGACATTGCACGAAACATTTCCACGATAGGAACACCGCTGTCATCCTCCTCCAGGTATATAATTGTTGGCTTAAACTTGTTCATTCAATAAACCAATGAGTGAACTAAACCAAAACCTTTCATTTGAAAATCCTTTTTTTAAATCTTAATTATCTAATCTCATCTATGATCGGAACCCCTTCTCTCCCCTATACGATCTATTGAGCCTAGTTCATTGATTACAAATGAGTAAATCTCAAAATTATTAGTCCTTAATAAATATCTTATTTCAGAAAAGAGGATTCATTTCACTATTTAACGTATACAGCATTATTAAAGAAAATTTTGTGTTATGCAGAAGAGTTTTTTTGAAATGACATTAATTAATTTCTCTGTACCCAGTCTTGAACAATGACGCAGAAGAATTCAAATTAAAAACTAATTCACCAAAATTATTTCTTAGCTTGAGAGAAATAACAAAATGAAACTTGAAGTGAAACGAGATATCGATTATAAATAAGAAGACAAAGATTCAAGTTGCAAAAAACAAAATATTTTCACTCGACTGATCAAAATCAACAAACAGAATTCCAAGAGTTCCTGCGCTTGGTCTCAATAATTTAATCACTTCATTGCGTCTCTTCCCATTATTGCTCAGCAAGTAAACTGATATCCAAAAATTAATGGATGTGATACGTTCCTGCCGATTTGATAAACTCAGGTGTAAAACTCATTGGTGAAAGTAGAGTTGATCAAACAGAATAAAGTGGTATAAAATGTCGCAATACTTCTGTCAGCAAGCCTCACAAAAGCACTTAATTTTTCCATATCAAAACTGATACGCAGTCCATTTTAAATAATCAAATGTTTAACATGCTGTTTAATTTAACAAAATATCTACAGAAATATCCTTTAAGTAATTACAAAATTGTTAGATCTGTTGACTGTATAAAAATATTTTCTTAATAGTTCTGTGCTTTTGAACTTTAGCAAAAGCTGCATGTTAAATATTTTTAGACAGGGGGCAAGATAATTAAATACCATTATTAGCAGCTCAAAATGAAGTAAAACTATTTTTCCTGTTTACTCCTCTAGTTATTTATTTCATTTGAGAGTTTCAACCACGTCATTTTTCTTCACCAGTGATTGACATTCGAATACAGCTCTATCACGATGTCATACTCATACAGAGACATATAAATATTTTAAGTTTTGAAATAGACATGCATACATAATAGCAAAACTATTCAAAGAGGAAAATTATTCAAGAACGATTTTTTGGAAATTAAACCATATTTATGTTTCAATACGTATTTAAAATATTGTTTCAATAACCACTGCATACGTTTTTAAAAAATTCAATCAATCTTATAGATATGCAACACACAAATTTCACTATTAATTTACTTCCATCGGAATAGTTAACAAATAATTAAATATAATTTGTTTTCTGTAAAAGTATTATTTAAATTTTACAACCATTTTAATAAAGATATTGCTAATACTTAATCCTTTAAGGCTAATTGAGTAAAATAAATAAAATCAAATTTTGACGCTTTTAAGTAAATAAGTATTATAAAAAGTAGTAAAAAATGAGTTCAAAAATTAGAAAATGAAGAAACTTTTAAATAATCATGAATTCAAGATAGAATAACTATTTTAAATCTCAAATACGTAATTATTTTAAGGTGTTTTATATCAAATTAAAAATTCATTTCTGGTTCTTCTTAGTAGACAAAACAGTTATAAAAGTAGCAAAATAAAAAATGAATACAAAATCTGGGAATTGCAGAAAATTTTCAAAAAATTAATGAACACAAGCGCGTATCTATTTATTCATTTGTTTCAATTCACTTCTAGTAATGACATAGAAACTTATCACGAAGTAGCAAATATTCTTTTGATATTCTGATACCGGGACCTATTACAGATAAATGAGCAGCTTAAATAATTCTTCCAACTACTGCAGATTTTCGTGGAAGAATTGAATAAAAGAGAGGAACACACTTCCCTACAGACATTAATTTAGGGGAACTTGCGAAGTCAAAATGAATCTAAAATTAAGACTACATATATTTTAAGGGGGAAAAGCATTAACATTCTCAATACTAAAACGATTAATCAAATTAATATTTAATTCATCAAAAAATACGTGTTTTTAATATAAATTGAGAACAATGAAAATTTTGATAGAAGGTTTAGACGGCGAATCATACTCATCAACGTATTGTTTTAATTAGCCGTTTTCGAGAAACATTTTAAACATTCTTAATACTCTCATATTTATTAATACATACGTTTATTATTTTAAACTGTTAAAAAGAATTAAGATTATCATGGAAATCAGATTTCTAAAGGGTTAAAAATTACGTTCAAATAAAGGATAAGCCAAAGAAAATTTCATCGAGCAAGATTATTTTATTATGTACAACACTTTTTTTTTTCTTTTTTTGTCCAATTCAATTTTATTAACATCAAGTTATCATAAAATAAAGTGGAGTCTTAGAAATTAATTGTAAATGAAAGTATTAACTGGGGTTTTAGAAGATAAATCAGAATTGTGAACTCAATTGATGAGAATTGTAAACTCATCAATTGAGTTAGCCCATATGTATTTATAGTGCTTTAATAAAATTCTAAAAATAATATGCATATTTTTCTTAAGGTGGTTATACATATGTTTTCAGTGTTTTTTAACGTTAAAATTACTTCTGTTTTGGATACATGTGCAAGTCTAATTCAAAACCATTTGCAAATTATTATATTTCAGATTATTTTTAAATAATCAATTACTCACAAACTAACTTCTCAGATTACATTTTAGTATCATGTCCAAAATAAAATTCTATTTGTTTCTATATAAAACAAATAAATAAAATGCATAGATGAAGAAAATGTTCAAATCTCGAAAACAAAAACCTAAATGGGGTTGCGAATCCGAAAAGACGATGAAAGGTTTCTTCAAAAATATTCAGAAACAAGCATTAATATGCAACACTAAAAGTGTTACATTGATTTAAAAAGTCTTTTTGACCTTATGTGCGTTAGATTTGTAGCACCTCGAAGTCTAAATGTATGAATTTATACATGAAAGCTTTCACTTACATCTGAATATGCGTGTGTGTCAGCAACTGAATACTATTGTTTGCAAAACAACTACTTACGCATACAGATTTATTTTACTTTTTCGCATAGCTACTTCCTACTTTAAAATTATTCAGAAATGTACTTATTTTGCTTCAGAAATGTATTATTACTTATATCATGCTTATTGTTTTGTACACATCAAATGAAAAATTAATTTTTCAAATCGCATATTATCAGCATAACATTTGTCTTTCAGTTTATTGATATTCTAGAAAGAAAATTATTGACAGATAATTTAAACTCAGAGTAAATTTTAGAATAAAATTAAATTGCTACAGGGGACATTCCAGTCCAAAGGCTGGTGTAGAAGTAGGTTGCAGGTTGGTTTTGAAATGATAAAAGGCTAACCGATGGTGTAGAAGTAGGTTGCAGGTTCTAGTCTTACTTCCATCAAATACTATAGAATGGAAAAATAGAATCTGCTTTACGTAACACAGAAATTGACTGAAAATCATCCTATAGTGTGGAAGTTCACTTTTTCAATAGTTTTAATAATTTAGGGGAGAATCAGTTTTTTTTTCTCTGTCAATTATTAAAAATAACTATATTAAAATAAGACTTGAGAAAATTTGAAAATAAAAAAGAATATTGCAAAACTAAAAGGTCAAACTATGTTAAAAATAAGCATTAATTCTAATTAAATAGGGGGTCTATATTAAGGGTAGAATTTGCTTTTTCAGAAATTTCGCTATGAAATATATATAGAAAATATTCATTACGAAAAGAACGAAAATTTATATATTGCTGTCACATGGTGTATTTCCTCAATAATATCTCTAAAAAATTACTCTATTTTATTCTTCATCATTTCTTACAGCAAACCTGACAAATCATGCAACTTAAGAATTGAATGAATTTTTATTTCTTATTCCCTATAGCTTCTCTCTTGTTAAATTCATTCGATAAATTGATGTTGAGAAGAACGTGAATCTAATAAGTGACCCTCATGAGTAATTGCAGTGTCATATGTACAAATCATGATAGAAGGCACAATATGCCCGTTTGCTTCTAGAATGGAAGCAGACTGTACCTCACAAATTGAAACGAAAAGTAGTGAAATGATAAAAGCTTCAGTGATTTTGTAAAGGAAGCCTTCATTTGCGGCCTTGACTCTCTCGAACGACACAAAGAATACAATTGAAAAGCCTCATACAATATGCAAAGCAAATAACTCTTTTTTGAACATATTTCCCCGCTCGGAATTTCTCTAACTTCAGTATCTTGTGATTTGAAAGAGACCAGTTATACATATCTGTTGGTGAAAATTTCTTAGTAAATGACTTTTCGCGGAAATAGATATTGAACGTAACTCAATTTAATCACTTAAATAATTTTCTTCATAAATATTAAGAGAGAAATTTTATTATATAAAGATTATTTTTTAAAAAAATTAATCTAAGGAATTTTTTTGCATTATTTCAGTTATTTTAAGAAAGGAAAATACAATATATAAAAACGTAACAATTGGAACTGAAATCTTATAGAATCAAAAATAACAAAGAAACTTCTTTATTCATTTTAAAAATAAATTATTCAAAAAATACATTTATTTGCAGATTGAGAAAAATTATTTTTGAAAGACAGAGAGTCTTATAAAATAACAGTACCGCCTATTCTCTTAAATAAATATTGAAATTTAAATCATAGTAATAATTATAATATTTGTCAACAAGTAAAAAAAAATCCATCCAAAAACTTTCTTTGTATTGACTAGTTTTAATGTAATTTTGTTCAGAAAAGTATTTTTCCCTCCAATTGAATATTTAACTAGAAGAAAATCAATTATTTAATCTCCAAGAATGAAATTGAAGATTTGCTGTCGCTATGTGAATGTATTTATATATATTCCGTAATCTCTATTACTATGTCCGATTCCAATCTAAACTCTACAATAGGAAATAAGATGGCCGACACATTCTATTCTGGTTGCTTCGGTGCGTGAGAATAGCTTTGGAATATGCAGTGATGTTCTCAGAGATGACCAATATTAACCCAACCTAAGATCAATAACTTGGAAAGACCAGCGACTCTCTTCATCAAAAATCCATCTCACTTTGGAATTTCGTAGGGCTTATGAAGGATTTCCCTGGATACTTGGATATTTCTTCGGCAAGAAAATTACATGAATACTTTCCAGCAAAGGCAGTTTTTCAAATTTCTCTGGGAATGGATTTTCAAGTTTTTCCAAAAATGAAGTTTTATTAAGAAATGCTTTCAAATTAGCTCTCTAAATATATTTATAATGTGCCTGCTTTGACTTACACATGACTGTTAATAGATTTCATGGAAAATACTTTAAGAACAGAAATTGAAATAAACAGATTTCATCATACATTACTTTTGAGATAGAATCTTCTAATTTTTCGGTTAAATATTTTTTGAGTCAGTAATATATAAAAAAACACCATAAATGTTCAAATTCATGCATCAAAGAATACCCGCTTAAGATAAAAACAATTAAAGAAAACTCGTTATCACAGAATTTCCAATAAATGAAAGAATTTTTACAATATTCATATTCTTCAACTGCTTATTAATGTTAAAACGTTTTTCAAGCTGTTAATACTTACTGAAAAACTTCCAAAAAGTATTTTAAACAAGTTATACTCTCTCTATTTATTTTACAAAAACTGTAGGGCATATTAAGGCATTTCCTTATTCTAAATTGATTCTCAACTCGTTTCTTGATGATTAAGTTATAATTTATTACATTGATCGTTCATAAAGTAATTAATTTTGAATTGACAAACTCCTATGTCTTATCAGACAAAAGTTCTATTCGAAGTCATTTAACTGAATAAAAAAAAACATGATTTCATGAAAACTAACTCTAGTCTAGTTTTATTATACCTGTATACATCTGAAAACATTTCCACTCATTTTTAGTCTATAAAAGCTCAAGATATAATAGTGTTTTATACCTCTCTGAACTATTTACAACACTAAAATGTCTCATACTATCTTCCACGTTTTCATCCATTTATTCCACACGCCATTCATTTCCTATTTCCATATTCTTATAACAGTCTGTTACGTAAATGCACGCCTGTTGGAAACAAACACAGTGGATATTTTTATACACGTATCTGTTCAAATAATATCTGGGGAATCGTGTCCACAAACATTATCGTAAAGCAAAACAAACGTACGTTGTCTTTTCAGCGGACTATATTTATGCGTGCTAATAATGACCGCGAATCAGAGATTCGTGTCAAACAGTCAAGAGGGAGGTAGAATGAAGGGTAAAAAAGACTGTTTCCGACTCGAGTCAAGATAAGTTGAATAGAATGAGTCGTTTGACGAAAAGAGAAACTCTCCTAAACTCAGGCGTGCAAAAAAATAAAGCAAAAAAGAAAACGCATTGCATCATTAAGAGAGATGGAAATAGCGCAAGTCACAATGCCTACTATGAAATACTCTTTCTAAAATCACGTTTCCAACCGAGTTCGGGAGTTTTATTAGAAGAAGCGATAATACAACCCCCCCCCCCATTTCATTGAAGACTTGGCATTGTTTGCCTTGGCTTTTATATATATATATATATATATATATATATATATATATATATACAGGCGGGGAGAGGCAGAGGACATTACTGAAAACGAAATTTTCAAAGTGGATGGGAGAAGAAAGTTTGTATGAAATTTTCGGAGGAAAGAGACTTGATCTATAGCGGGAAAGGAAAAACCAGTCGAGATTTTAGGAATTATTCGCTTGTTTCAAAAAAGGATAACGGATTAAGACAAGAAAATTACTTTCAACGTTGGGAACTGTTTATTTGTCTTCCCCTGGAAGACTCATTTTATTCTATCTCATTTTGAAAATAATAGAAAAGGTTTATCAAAAATATAAGGCTCAACTTTAAATTATTTATTATTTATCATTTAGTACAATATTTCGAAAAATTTAAAAAATATTTGACTTAAATCACTATATTTTGATTGATTGCTTATTAACGTCTCACTTACACACTACACGAGGCCTATTGATGACGGACCTCGTCATTTTGAGCCTCAAACAAGTGACAAGGACGACACCTGAGCTAGAACCTCTCTCTCCAAACTCCCACACCACGCCAATGGTAGGACTTGGGACTCAACAGATTTAACATGCATCAACCTCCATATACGGAGGATCTTCAGTCGAATCATGCTCGAATCCAAGACTCGACAGAAACAATGCTGGTAGTGAGTCTGCGGCCATAACCACTAGGCTCCCGCCATTAAAATCACTGTAATTATTTTTTGAAATAGCAATCAAAACCTTTTTGGAACATTTTTAATTCCAAACTTGCTTATCCTCACATCTTTTTTTCCCATTGTAACATGTAAGGATGTTAAAAATTATATATATATGATAATTTATAAAATTTTTAATTTATTATCCTATTAATTATGATTTACTGTGATAAGCTAATTTTATTTCCATATCTTAATAATATTTACAAAGTCTATTAATGAAATAACACATGAATGATGCAGTCACTGAAGTATTTTAAGTGAGAAACAACTTATCTAGAAAGACGGCTTTTACAAACTTAAATTACGTTGAAAAACGTTTTCCTTAAAATTTATAAGTCATTACAAACAGGCTTTTAAAATTCAGTCTAAAATATTTTTTTAATGATCAACAGAAAGAGTTTTGTTATAAATCTGTAGCATTTTAGAAAATATTTTCAACACTTTCATAGATTAAATTAACCTTTTTTACATTCTGCAATAAATAAAACATTGAATCCCATTTTAGGATACAATGAATGTAGCCGATTTAGTTCTTTTTATTATTATCATCGTCATTTCATATGGATCTTAAAAAATGAAATCACAACCATTTCCAATTCTGCATGATTCACACATCATCAAGTCAATATCTTTGTCACCGTTAATACTTGATTAATATGATCCGTTATTGTCACAACATCACTATCTCTGTTGTCACCTTCTCCCCAACGTAATGAAGTAGGAAAGCATTAAACTTATTCCCTATTACCAAAGGCTTTAAGTAATTATTGCTTAAAAGTCAAAAATGTACTTGCCTCTAATGATAACAGTTCGACTGAAAAATAGTTTTAGCTGTAAATGTTTCTTTGGTAAAATGTTTTATTAACACGTTTGAGTTTCATACCACCTAAGATAGAGAGAAAGCTCAGGAATTATAACTCACAACTTATTAGCTTCCCAAGTAGTGATTTTTAAGTCGGTGCCTAAATGTTTATCTATTGGACATTTTTAAATTTTAAGAATCCAGTAACCTGGTCTATTATTTCTTGGTAGAAGCATAATATTAACGTTTATCAAGCGAGTCGAATATTTAGATTACAATGGAAACAAAAGTGCCCTAAGCAAACGCTTCGGACAAACCATTCCACTTCTTTTTCCCCTAATTTTTTTCCTTTATGATAAAAAAAAAATTAAATTCTATTCGAATATTTCTTCAAACGATCTGATCCGTATCTCACGGTTCTCACTTCCTGTGTTTAGAGAATGAGTCCCTGTGCTTTGTTTTCGTGTACAGGGTGGATTGAAGACACGACCACACAAGTAGGGTATTGACTGACTTTATTTAGGAAAGCGAGTCCGCCCTGAATGGTGTACGTACTTGTGACTTAAGTGGTCTTCGAACGCTTTATCGACCGCGCCTTTGTGGGTAGTTTCATCTCCTTTGAATTGGCCACAAGGTGACTCCTTCGATGGAAAAGATTCGATTTCGGATGGTTTTCTGTTCAATGCTAAGTACTCAGGAAACGATTTCTGCGAAAGGTTTCACCACTGTAACTTTTTCTCTCAGGTGTTACTCTCTTAATGTTGGCTCTTTCAACAAAACCTTAATTTTGCACTGTACGTGATTGCCTGTTCCAATTGACGTAATATGTAAGCTCCTATTTAGGATTCTTAGAGGATACGATAAACTAGTTACATTGTGGCGAGTTTTGTGAAAAATGGAGCGAGAATTACTAGTTTTGATTTCCCCACGCAGAGAAGTGTAAAAATAGGTGTAATTACACTTTAAACATAACTGAGTAACGAAATTTTTAGACGGTGTAGTGGAGAAATAGGGAAATTTCTGTACCCGTTTAGGAATTAGCACTGATAGTAACAATATAGGCTGTCAATATGCCATTGTGTAGCTTAATTCGATGTTTATTGCCAAATATCCTTATAAAATGGTACGTTAATAAGGTTTTGGTACAAAAGAAAACACTTATACATAACAGGGAAAGATATATTCAAAGGAGGGTTTTTGATGGCTCACTTTTATTAATACGATAAGAAATCTAGGTTAACTCCACACAGCCGTATGATGTGATGAAACGATTGTTCAATTAACTGGTAGTTTATCGCTATTAAAACACAGTTTAAGTGGGCGTGGATGGGGAGAGTGGGCTCAGGAACCATCATCTGACCATTGCTTAAAATAACAATGCATATTGGCTGTGGTTAGATCATCTTCTTGTTGGGCAGAAATAGACAGCCAAAAGCATTCATTATAACAAATATAGGCTTGGGATAACAGCCTTTGATGCTCCGTGCCCCTTATAAATCAATCCATCAACCACTCAGGTTCACAATATCTGAGAAAATGACATTTCTTTGAAACTGGCGTATTAAAGAAATTAGCATTTCAGCATCACACTGAATGACAAAATAAATAAAAAATAAGACGAAAAACAAAATTCGATTATATTCAGAATACATTCTGTTTCAGAAAACTAGAAAACACTGATTCGCAATTCTTACTACATTAAAAAAAATGAACTATTATATGCTAAAAATTACCATAAAAAAGGGAATAGATTAATTAGAATTAAAATACGTAATTTAAGTGATTTTATGAGTTAATGTGTGTAAAATTTGACTCTATTTGTACTTAAAAGTTATAATTCTTTAAGAAAAATAACTATAAACTTATGGTGCATTGCATAAAGATACTGTAAGCTTTCTTCAATGCAACTAATTTTTGCCGAATATAGTCAATATTGCAAACTTAGTAGTCTAATATAAGAAACAACAGGCGGTAGGGATATCAACAATATTCATTTGAAATTTCAAAAAATAAATAATTATCTGTTATATCAGTGCTTGAAACTCATAGATGTACTCATATGTTCAAACACTAGCCAACACTAGAAATTCGACGTTCTATTCCTAATCTATAGCGACAGCTACAATTCCTTGATGAGCTGTTGGGACAGTTCGAGACATATTAAAGAAGCAGTTGGGTGTTCCTTGTTCACTCAACTTTGACCATCTCTTCATTAGCAGAGCCAAATAAACAAACAAAAAGTTATCTCAGCCATTGAAAATCGAAGCCTCAGATTTCTAACTTAATGAATGGATCAACTAAAGCATTGTTACTTGTGGGAAAATTGGAAGAAGGTTATTTATTCGATTACTTAGTTATTTCCTTACCGATCCTCTGGATACGAGTCGTATTCGATTTCATGCGCCGTTCGTGAACAACGCGTCCTTCACCAAGTGTCCCGCTTTCCTTCAACCATTAATGCCAAAACAATAACGATATTAGATTTCTTAAACACGGCTCTGTGCTACTTTATTTATGGAATATTACGTAGCATTAAAACACAGTGCACTTGATGCTTGTATGTTTTATTTTCTCATTCAGGATCACTCTCAGCAAGTAGAGGAAGTATTAATAAGAGAAAATATTTTTTAAAGTATAGAATTCATTAGGAATAAAAATTAAAAGGGATATTAAACCCCTCTTGATGAGAAATTTCCAGAATATAATAACTATGATTCAGTGCTATTTTGTATACTATTTAAGAGAAATAAGGTTTCCTCAAGAAATAATTTTTTCTCTGTGATTTGCAACAATTTTTAAAACGTTTTTAACAAAGTCGATTAAAATTTGAACGCTTCTTTTGCTTATATAACTTTTTTTTTCCTTTTCAAAAGTCATTTTAGTAAAATATAGCTAATAAATTAATAGTTCATAAGTTGCTGGGATAGATTGTAATTCTATAATAATTATTACTTCCTCCGCAATTGAAATAAATCTAAAAATAGGATTTCATACTTTTAGATTCCTTACGTTTATACAATAACGAGGAATTGGGTTCTAAATCCACAATGGTGGACAAAATTTTGGACCTTTTCGAATTTTTTTATATTTGTTCATGTAGTTTTTTTATATTTTCCCATGGAAAACAAACTGTTTCATGCATTGCTGTTATTCGAAAATGAACTGTTATATCTATTTAATAGTACGCACACATATAATGTTAAATTAAAACACAAAAAGAACGTATTTTAAATACCTGTAATATTTAAAATGTTAAATTAAATTTATTCTCAAAACGAAACACAAGTTTGAATAAGTTTAGATACAGATTGGAGTCCAAAGCGTAACTGGAAAATCACAGTCATAGTTAAGAAAATTAATGAATCGCAAAATTTGTTGAATAGATTGAAATTTGTTTCAAAATTCAATATTTCATTTAGTTTCTTTGGCAATGAAATGTAGTTTTGAGCACAAAATAAATTTAATTTCAACTTTTGGTAATTTTTTGGCATGCTACTTGCTATTAAGTTATAATGGCATACAATACAAATGTATTTATTTTATAAATAGTAACTGGAACAGTAAAGTATTAGGTTTACCGGAAAGTTTCATCCGTTTGTGAAGTGAAAGAAAATAATATATTTAATGATATTTACTGTACAATATAATTTCTGTTGTTACTAGAACTGGTCTATAAATATTCCAAATGGGTGCTCGTGAGTTAAATAAGAAAAATTTTCTTTATCGAATCGTCATATTCATATCTCTGTTTTTTCAGAACGAGGACTGGACCATTTTGGACTGGATGTTAAATGGTAATAAAAAAATGGAGTATTTTCGAATACACAGTAAGGAAAAGAGCATACTTGCAACATGAAATATATGTCCTCTTCACCTCTAAATCGAGATTGAACCTGAATAAGAGAACGTTGTGCTAGAACTTCCAAGAGCCAATACATTTCGAACTTTTGCAACATAGAAAAAAACTCTTTTCGGAGATATACTGTCAGTAATTAGTTGATTTAAATAAATCACTGAAAGAAAAGAGGCTGACAGTACTCAAAATGAAGCACATAATATCGCATCTTGAAAATGCCAAACCACATGCTGCTTTGGTGATTCGTCAAAAAATCACAGAGATATTCAAAGATCAAAGGGAATTTCTTTCACATCCATCATATTTCTTAGACCTACTACCCTCTAATTATCACTTGTTTATCTCCATAGAAAAATTTTTGAAAGAAAAATAGCTTAAAACTGAAGCTGATGTCAATGAAACACTACTTGATCTCTTCCCCTCTAAAGACAAGATATTTTTCAAAAATGGTATTTGCAAATTATCATCACGTTGGCTTGAGAAACGGTGGAAATTATATTATACAGCAAATAGTATTAAATTTCTGAAAAATGTTTTATTTTCTTACACTTTACAAGCGGATAGAACTTTCCGGTAGACCTAATATATAAAAGAAAATATTAGACATCCATACAAAAAACTAGGATTGCTGTATTGCGCTAAAATGGTTTGCCATACGCTGAAATTTCAAGGCAAGAAGGTGAAAATGTCAATACTTCTGGATTACATAGATTTTATTTACGTTATAAAATTGGTTAAAGAGAAAGGGAAAAGCACATTTAAGACTTTGATGACAAAAGGATAAAAATGGCGTATCTTAACGCCATTTTTTTCATTCCATCATCGAAGGCTTTATTTCTAGATATAAGAATGTCATCTGAAGCCATCAGAAATAATATGAGTACCATTGGTGTGAGTTTAGGAAAAATAAAAATAAAATTATTAAATGTTGGACTTTAAGCTAGAATTCCAAAAGAAAAAAACAGTTTCTCATTCTATATCAACGTCAGGAAAGGTTGGCAAAAGAACATATGACTAAACAAATGGTCTATGGAAACATATTATTTGGTCTGAGGAAATAAAGTATCTTGTTTTGAAGTGATGGTAAATATATGAGCGATGAAGAACAGGGAAGGATTTACATCGAGACTAGTTTGAGCCAAATATCAAGCGTTCTATAAGTGAAATGATATGGGCATATATGTCACCAGATAGTGAGGGCCGACTATAGGTAATTGATAGCTCGCGCTGAGCTAGAAAGTATATAGATAAGTAGAATCAAAACTATTACCAACTACTATTGATCAATTTTCCCAATATTGCTTCATATATTATTTTAATGTGATTCATCTTCTTGTCACACATCAAAGGTATATAATCAATGGTTTAGTATTAAATGAACTCTATTATTAGACTGGCCACGTAACATCCCTGATTTAAGCCTTACAAGAAATATATGGGACTCCTTGAAACATTGTGTATGTGATCGCACCATCCATCAAGAGAAAGATGCTAGAATTGTATGTTGACACCATGTAATAAAGAAACAAGAACTTCCAAGAACTTGTCAGCAGAATAAGTCCCTCTATGGTTCTGAAGTAGAGAATAAAGGCTACTTTATACTAAAGACGGAATTTAATAGTCTGATATTGTTTAAAATGTAAAATTTTAAAAATTAAAACTTAACTTTTTAAATAATTCAGTTATTTGAATTTCGCTTCTTTTTAATTTTAGTTCAGAATTAAATTTTCTTTTAAGTCATAATAATAATTATATGCATTTTATAAATATTTGCACTACATGAAATAATTCATTTTCTATAAGAACTTGCAAAGTTGAAAAATATAAAACAATTCAAAAAGTGTCCACAATTTTGATCACCACTGTATCAACTACTTTTTATTTCTATTTTGCAAAGCTTCTCTAGGATACAACAAAAGATGAGTATTATATTTATATTTTTTTGAAAAAAACTAAACAAACAAAAGACAACGAATATTAAAATACATCTATTACATATTAAAAAACTATAACAATAAAATTAAAGGATATTTCGCCTAAAGTCAATTCTTTTACAAATCATAACATTCTTTCTGAATGAACATTTTTAACATTTACCCATCTCACCTAAGCTGCTTGAAGGACCATTTAAAACGTTTTAGCAATCCAAAACTAACGATGAATATATTCATAGTTTTCCTTAGCTATTAGTAAAAAAATGTGCACATTATAAACAGGAGTTATAAAAAAAAAAGCATCCGACGTTAGGAATTGAGTAGAGTTTTGTTGAAAATAAAGTTTATAAAAAGAGGCTGCAGTTTTGATATTGAAGGTTGTGTAGGAAGCTTAAAAGGAGGAAATGTTTATTTCTTCAGTGTCAAGTGAAGCATTAATAATTTGAAAGCGATAGAGAAATGAAAAGTATTCCCCCACTTATTGAAACGATTTTTTTGTCTTCGGCGTCTCTCCATCAGTTTATGATTTAGCTTACTTTTTCACTTCACTGATATTAGATATTCATTTACTTTTGCCTTTAAGAAACAAGATTTTTTTTTAAAAAAAGCACTCTGAATTCTACTTTTTCTTCTTAAGCTTTCGTAAACTTGCACATAAATTAATTCCAGGTAGTTTATTTCCAAAAAAATAAGACTTATTTTAATGTGACTTCACAGTGATGATACCTCGCGATTGCTTAATAATTCAGTCATAGATTCAAAAATATTACTCCTTGTTAAAAATTTTAATTAAATTGTCATGAAGAATATTTTATAGCGTATTCAACTTTTATTCTCATCTTACTTTTGTACCTAGATATTACGAATTGAAAAGAATAATTACATAACTCGCTTCCAAATATTTGAATTGGATCAAAATTATTCGTTTGGTGTAAAGGACTTTATCGGTTGATAAAGGTTCATTTAAATTAGGAACATGTTATAATGATGCCCTGTATGAGTTGAATGAAAATAATTTCCTGGTTAAAAAGATTTTTTACTGTTGTTACCATCACATTTTATTATCAGTAAAAAATACTTTCTACATAGCGAGAATTACATATGTCTCAGAACACCCTGGAGATGCGTTTTTAACATAATTTAAATGAACCTTTATCAACCGATAAAGTCCTTTATCAACCGATTGGATTATATTTTAATTGATTATATTTAATTATTATTTGAGTCCTTTATCAACCGAT
>BMAW01072850.1:594182-662136 GCA_019974015.1 Nephila pilipes
AGTCCTTTATCAACCGATTGGATTATATTTTAATTGATTATATTTAATTATTATTTGAGTCCTTTATCAACCGATAAAGGACTATCCAAAATTAACAAATATTAGTATACAGTAAACTATTCATGCGTTGATCAACTTTCAATGAAAAAAGTTATTCTAAGTACACAATAACTATCAAGAAAATAAAATTAATGAAAAGATAAAGTTACGACTGTAGTGGAGGGTTATGGACTGTTGGAAATAACAAGAATAATAAGATAATTGAATTAAAATATGCTTCTACACAGTCGATACTTAGGTAAATGCATTGTTGTAAATTTGGATAAAGCAGGGAAAAAGCATTTCCATAAATAGTTATAGAAGTCTACGGTACGAATACGAGGCCAAGTAGAAAGTTTAAAAGCTTATCTGTTGCCATTTAATATCGTGGGAAAAAACTAGCTCTAAGTGACATAAAAAGAAAGATTGTCATTTCTTAATTCATTGGCATTATTGCATTACATTTTGCCTGCGTGTAGAAGTAAAAGGAAGAAACAGGGAGATTTTCGATTTGATCTTATTGACTTTCTGACAAACAATGGCGAAAAAATCCCAGTCAACTGTGTATGGATAATGATGAAGCTGCAAGTCTGTTATGAAAACATAAAATTTGTTTATCAAATTGAATATTAAATGAAATGGGAAACGGCTCATTTTTATCTACTTTAAAGGCGTAATGCATTCGTAAATTATATGATATAATATTATAAGGTGTATTGCAAATATTAAAGTTTAAATTGAAATGTTTCTGCTAAAAAAAATGTGTGATTACTTATCGAACAATAAACTAATTATCCATTCAAAAAAAAAGATGAAAACTTTAAAAAAATATCTATACTTTTTTTAAAAAAAATTTCATTCCACTTTGAAAGTAAAACAATTCTTAAAAGGCTGAAACATTCTAACTTCAAATATTTTTTATGTAAATGATCCCAAATTCATTTTTATTTAATCCCTTTAGGCTGCATTTGACTAAAATTAGACGCATTTGTTACCTTGGCAAATAATTACAGAGATGCGGAGTCTCATTTCGTATTTGTACCTTAAGAAAACAGATTGTTTGACGTGGATAACACCGTTATCTAATTATTATCAGAGTCAAACTTAAACTGACAGAGTATTTGAAAGCCCCCCTATCGCATTTCCATTCCACATTTATACACCGGTAAAATTCTTTAAATTTAAAATTTCAATGTGCATTGCAGGAAAGCTCATCGTAGTATGCTGAACTATGAATAGTACCTCAGATAAAGATTCACTGCCTGGATAATTTGTAAATTCTAAAACCTAAAAGGAGCCAAGACTCAAGAAACAATTAATAAGTTAATTTAACGCATTTAAACTAAGAAACAATTATAATATCAACAAAAAGTGCAAAAATTATTAGCATTGTAATGAAATTATGAAGTAGTTTTGTAATGTTATTTCTGACGGTGGAGAAACTTTTCTTTTCCTAAGATTACCACAAAAAGTATATAAATTATTTTAATCTTCTGAATTTGATCGTTTTTTTTTTTATTAAATTTGCATACGTATTTGCTTTCTTACAGATTAATTCCTTCTTTGGGGTCTCAATTCTATTTCTATAGCATAACATCCTCAATAAATATGGAACAGACGTTATATCATGTAATAATAATATCCCATGTTTTGAACCTATTCCGCTGGTAACTGGTTCCAAATGTCGCTTACAGCTCCCTAAAGAGCACAAGTGAGCCTTCAGCATGCCAACTAAGCAATGATCACGCCGAAATGGCGGCCGAGATGAAAGTAATGTTTCGTATCCGTTATATTTTTTGACATATAATGAAAAGCTAGGATTCAAGTAGGAGCCCTGAACGAATACGGATGCATTCTATAATTTCGAAAAGATAGGGTGAAAAATTATTTATAATGTAACACACACAAGAAATTAATATTATCTCAATGTATATATAAATTCGATTCAGATGAGTAATCGCTCACTTTATATAGATGTATTGTGTGATTTCAACTTTGAACTACCGGTATGGAGTGGTAGTGTCGCCCTTTTTAGGGAACATACATAACGAAGGATAATATCGGGAAGATGAACTCGATACCGTTCTCAACCCTGTTACTTTCGTCACACCTTTTAATCCTTTATTTTGTGACTCCTTTCAATGATGTAATTTCTCCAATTTAAATGTGCTCAACTTTTTCATTATATACCAGCTGCTTGAGTTACCTTTACTTGTGTGTCACAATAGCCATTTCATGTCATAGTCTGTGTTTCTTATCACAGTCGTGGCCATTTGTCACCGCTTCATATTATGATCTTAACACAAACTTCTTCATTGAGAGTGATACTTATATCAGAATAATTTTTTCTCTATTTCTTCAAATATCACATCTACATTTCATACTATTTCAAGATAATTTTTAAACATTTTTTTCTTAGTTATTTAAATTTTTAGTCGAACATTTGAATACAAATACAAATATTCATTGGAGATTACAATAAATATGAAATAAGTTCGTTTCAAAGTTAGAGAAAGTAATCCTTTTTAATGAATAGAATTGGTATTTCTTAATCAAAATTAATATATAAATTATCCTAGTCGGATTGAAGATCAATCAGTTATTGTTTAAGCTGGTTTATTATGTTCAGATTAATTGGCTTAAAGTAATTAATTTTTTCAAAATTTTCTTATTTTGATTTATTTATATTTCATTCTATATTTATTTACAATGTTTAACAAAGTTTAGTTAAAAACACATATGCTGTTTACAAATTTGTATTTACAACAAAAAACATTACTTGTTTATGAAATACACAAATAGTTAATCAAAAAGAAAAATTATTCTTCCAATACAATGCTAAAAATTTCGAGACTATATATTTTAGGAATATAAATTACATAATAAGCAATAAGCGTTTATTCATTTAAGGGGAAGTTGAATTCATCGTTTGTAGCCAGGAATGTACCTAATTACTTATTGGAATTTTTACTTTTTGTAAATAAATACAAATTGAAGGAGAGAGAGGCTAAAAATAAAACAATAATAAAAATAAAAAATGACATATAGACCTTTGTGTGTGGTTTCTTTATAACTTATTATACTCTAACGATGCTATGAGAGTAAAAGTATTTTTTTTTAGAATCTCGAATACCTGAGATAAAATAATTTTTTAAATACACGCATCCCTCGTTTTACAAGGTTTTTAAATGAAAAAAAAAAATATTGAGGCTTTATTTTGATTGTTTTACTTTTCTAAATTAAATGAGTATCATATGAATGAAGTATTTGCAAATATATCGGAAATGACTAAGTACATTGTCTCCGATTTCGTACCGTCGAAAAGCAAACCAAATACTTGTAGAATTAACGAAGTGGAAAATGTGGCCCAATCAATTAGTGACTCTGATAGGAATGTTACGCCTGCACAGCCAAAGTAAAGGAGAGTTCTAGCTTTCAAAGCTCTGATTTTATTTCTGTTTATTTGAGGTATAGCTGTTGCAAAGGTCATTAAAGTTCAAAATATTTTATTGTTTTTATTTGTACTGAATATTGTTAATTGTCTCATGCTTTTCGTAGTTTTTATTACTAAAGACCACTGTTGGTATGTATTTATAGTCTCATTATTTTTGTACCGAATATTGTAAGCTTCTATTTATTTTTAATGCTGTTTTTTACTGACTATTGTTAATATGCCTTTATATTTTTAAATTTCAAAAATGCGTAATAAATGAGCATAAATTTAATGATCTCGTCTCCCCTCTTTTTTTTCTTCAAATTACCCTTATCTCATTTTACATTATTTCAGTTAGCATGATTTTTCGAAGAACGTATCTACCTTGTAAATTAAGAGATGGATACATTTTAATTTAAGGTTGTAATACCGACACCGCACTCCACAAAGGAAAATTTAAAAATCGTGATATATATTAAGGAGACCGAAAAGTAATCAAAATTTCTTCGATGAGCTCATTCACAGTTAGTTTGTGTCACGATACAGTACCGCAAACACGGGGGTTTTGTTATTGCGTTCAAGCTTGGTTGTAAATTTTAATTTCCGGCTTAAACAAATTTGTACGGTAACGGTAACGGCCAAAATTACGAGGTACCTATTAAAAAGTTTTAATTTACCCTCTCATCACAATTAAAATAAAGTTAATATCATAATTTAATAAGTTTTTATAATTAAGAATTAGCTATCTAAAATTAGGATCAAGGCAACAAAAGCCTGGGTATTCGACAGAGTGAGGAACTACCGAAACAAACTTGGATTATATGTTACGAAAGCACGCATTGCCATTGGACGCTGTAGCCGTAAGCTAAGAAGCATATATATCAATGGGAGGAGAAGCGAGAAGGGGGCGGGACTGTATTTCGAAGACGAAATCGACTTCGAGAACACTGAGATCCACGGGAAGTACTGAGGTTTAAAAATGATGATTAAACTGTTTAAATTAAATGAAATTATTAAGAAGTGCCATTCTGATACCAATTTAGAAAAATATATTGCTATTTTAGAGAGAAAACTTTAAAACGCGAGGAGAATGATGTTGAAAAGACAGAATTAACGTTAGATACCATAGAGCCACAAAATTTTTGTTCTGCCGAGGAGGAAAGATGTCAAGGTCAACTATAGAGGAAGCATACTTACGTCATTGTATGCTGTTTTTGTCCGATCACGGAATGGAGACAAACGAAGCCGTGAAAAGAAATTACCGATACTTACGAGGAAGTTCTAAGACTAAACAAGTATCATAGATGGTTTTAAAAGTTTAAAAATGGAAATAGGAATCTCAAAGATGCCGCAAAAAAGGCTGACTCAAAAAATTAGATGATGATATCCTGAAGGCGATGTTGGATTCAGATAGTTGTCAAATAATTGAGGAATTATCAATGAAGATTGGCTGTCCTTGTTCTACAGTTCAGGATCATCTTCGATGCATAGGAAAATTGTACAGGCAAGGAATTTGGGTTCCTCATAAATTGACGGAGACGGCGCTCGATCAACGGCGTTACCATCTGCGCATCCCTTTCTTCTCCATGTATGAAGCCGATCTGTTTTTGCGAGAATTGTAACTGGAGACGAAAAGTGGGTTCTATACAATAATCCTGCATGAAAAAACAATGGATTCCTTCCGGAGAAGTACTTGTTCTGACACCTCGACCATTACTAACAATAAAGAAGGTCCTTGTTTGTGTGTGGTGAGATTTTTCTGGAATCATACACTATGAATTGCTTGAAACTCGTCAGACAATTACAGCGTCAGTGTATTATGAATACCTCGAGCAAATGAAAGAAAGGCTCATAAAAACGATCTGTTTTAGTCGACAACAAAAAAAGGTCCTATAACACGATAACGTGATTCCTCACGCTGTTAAAATAACACAGGGAAAAGTAAGGGAAGATGAAATTGAACAACTGCATTTACGCTGGCAAAAAGGATTAGAAAATGATGAAAATTATTTTGTTGATTAGTATTTAAGATTTAATAAATAAATGTTTTTTTTTTGCCAATAATTTGATTACTTTTCAGTCCCCCTAATATATCGAAACATTTAGATATTTTTAAAAAATAGAGTCACATATATGATAAAGAAAGATTTATTTTCCTATGTTATACACTCATAGAGAAGTTTATCAATATAGAATATTTTAAAGACAAAATTTATAATAATATCGTACGTAATATTAGACTGGCGAGTAAAATACACACACAGGAAAATTACATTAACTTGGATAAGTTTTTTAAAAAAATTGCCTGCAACCAGAATCTCGTTTAAATTTTATTAAGAGTAATTTAAAACATAATCACCATAAATTTTATTTATTTTTAATCTAAATTTTTTTCCTCTTTTTTATCCATTTTGTTTTAGCTTTTCGCTTTAAAGTTTTTACAATTTTTCTTGTTTTAACACTCTGTCTTTCAGATACAGATCATTGTGTTATATTATTGGTTTAAACTTACGGGTCAGAATTGTGTTTTGTAAGAGGGAGATTTGTGTAATATTTGTCGCTATATATACCGACATATATATAAATGTGTATATATGTAATATATAATATGCATATATAATATATAAATAACAATATATAATATTATATAATATATAATATATATAAGCTATATATAATATATATATAATATATATAAATATATGCTCTCTTCTCTTTTTATATATATCTCTATCTTAATTTCTCCTTTCAATTTTTGAATTAATAGAATTTCCATTTAGTTTATAATATTTTGTTTGTGTTCTGATGTTTTGATATTTGTAAAACATTGTTTAACTAACAAATTTGTCAAAATCCTTATTCAGAATTTAGAAATGTTATACTTTATTTCCTTATTTTTGTCTTTATTTTTCATTCTTTGGTTTGTACTTATTCATGATTTGAACTTTATCTTTTTGCCATTATTTATAGGTTTAGTATTCCTTCAGGTAACATACATTGGTCTCTTTCTTAACTGCTTCTAGATTTCTTTTCCTTTTGTTCTACGTTTTCAGGCAATTTATACTTTTTATTAGTTTTCAGTATAATTTTTTTCATAATCTAAAAAGTATCTTGTATGTTTTCTAAGGAACTTTAAAGATTTTACTTGTGTTTTAATTCTTTCTTCTCTACTAGTTTTAATTAATTATTTTAAATGATATATATATATATATACATACACACACATATATATATATATATATATATATATATACATATATACATACACACACACACATATATATGTACATATATATACATACACATATACACACATATATATATTCATACACATATACACACACACACACACATATATATATATATATATATATATATATATCTGTGTGTGTGTGTGTGTGTGTGTGTGTGTGTGTGTGTGTGTGTGTGGAATGCTTAATAACATTACACAATATTCAAATTCTAGAGATCATTTAAGGTAGAGTATTTCTGTTCAGGATCCCTTACGACACATATTCGCAAGAACTAGCATAGCAATTTTTAAAACTAAAAAGCAAATTTTGGGTGATAAAACAAAAATAGTATAATCGCAGTATTTTTTTTTTTCTATTAGAATCGAATGATGTCCTCTGGCAATTGGAAGGAAAAATAAAAATGGAAAAATGTCATAAAAAACATGAACTCGAAGCCTCTTGGTGGCGACTGCAGTTAGGAAGTCCGAAATACGTTCTTCTTAAGTCAGAAATGATAAGAAGCATCCTTGTACTAATTCTCCAAATGTATGATAGTATTCAATTAATATCATTAAATAATAGAGAAATAATGTCAAATCCATTCCCTTCCCTTACTTCATTGTGAAGTTTTGAAATGAGAACAGTAATCGAAGTACTTTGTACTTGAAGTTGGTGGATCAATCGGCATTTATAGAGTGTAAAGACTCATAATCTTTTATTTACTATTAGGGTAGAAGTGCATCGAATATTTAAACAAAAGGAAATATTTTTTAATTCATTGACTTTTATTATCTTCATTCACCTGTGTTCAGAGTTAAGTTATTAAAGCTATTAAAATAAAATAATGTGTGGTTTATATATATATATATTTATATCATACTGAGAATAAATTACTGAATATAGATATGGGTAACGACATAATGATTCAGTATGTATAAAAAAAAACCCTTTAAAGTTAAAATATTCAAAAAAATGTTGATATTTATTTTTCTCTTGATAAGGGTTTGGATTTTAAAGATAATTATACTAGAAGATATAAAACTAGAATTTTCTGGAATAGTGAATTTACTAAGTGAATTGACTTCTTATGATAATTATTCCCAGGATTTAAGAGACTTAAATTTAAGATTTAAAAACGGTGGAGATAAAAAATTCAAGACCGGCATCATGATGGGTGAGGAACAGAGTGATAAAAAAATCTATGTTTACATTTTGCAAAACTAATAGCTGTGTTTAAATGATGAAGTGCAGAATCTGTGATTATAAATATATAGGTCAGACAATTAACCACATTATTATAAGGAGTAATCAGCACAGATCAGATAAAAAAGATAAAAAAATAGAAATAAATTCTGTAGAATTTTAATTGCGCATTTTAATATGAATGGATTCGAAAACAAATATCTTTATAAAGTTAAGATTATTCCCGATAGATTAAAAAAAAAATTATGGTGTGAAAAATTCTACATGTGATTTTTAAGACGATTTACCTATAAAGTCTAAATGTAATTTATTGCAATAAAAATTTTCTTCAGCTGATAAAATAATTTGGAGTGTTTTAATTCTGAAGACAAACGTAAAAATAAAAATGTTAGAAACTCTAGAAGTAAACGTAAAAAAAAATATAAAGATACAAATATTATCATGAATAATAATTTAGACTTAACAATAGATTTTAAAAATAATTTCAGTGTTAAAAAGACTAAATATTTCATATTCGAATTGAAGAAAGCGGAGATTAGAGTTGCTAAGGTGATTCTGCAAGAGATACCAAATGAACAAGGTTATGTTGTAATGAGATATCTATGTACAACTAATTAAGTGATTAACAATCTGAATATTAAGTGCATAGAAGTAATAAAAAGAACGGAGTAGTACACAATTCATTTTTTGAACAAACCTTTCAATAATAGGAATTATTCAGGTATTTTTTTTAAAAAAACATGTATTTATTTCCAATTAAATATATAATTATAAAAAATGCTTTAATATATAACATAAAGTTAGATATATTGATCTTTAATTATAATTCTATATGGATTCAAAGTTGTTAAATGATTGTATATGTATGTGTGATCCGTGCTATGATTTCGTAGATGAATACTATGCCCACGTAGTCACATGAAATTTGGATTTAGTTAATGATAAAAATAAAACGATATCACATGATGAAAGGTACCGGTTTCAAGCTGGTAATAACTAACATTAATTTTGTCACTATGATTGAAATAAGTAAGGATTAGAATAATTTTACTTTCAAAATAGCTGTCAAATATAGTATACCTTTTAAGGCCATTATGGAATTTAGGTATTAACGATTTAATAATCCTTAACGATTAATAATCCTTAAATCCTTAACGATTTAATAAACATTAATTACAAATCTAAAAATGAAATAAAATTTAAAAATATTAGACCCTCAATAGAATATATATATATATTATGTGTGTGTTATAGATATATAAAGAGAGATACGGAACGTGACTCATTGCTCAGAGAACGCAGCCATAGAACGGGATCCACCTCACCACCAGAGAACGCTGCTACTGGAGGAGCGACATTCCACTAGGCGAGAGCAAACTTTCCGTTCAGCACGAAAAGACATCATTGCAGAACTTGAGTGGACAGAGGGCGAGTCTCATGTTTTTCGTCAGGTAGTAGAACTACCATAATAAGGACTTTTGCCTCATAAGTGCACGGAAATTGTCTATCTACATTAAATTTTGCTAATTTGAGTTGTAAATATCACTCACATTATTTTAATTAATTGTACTTAATTGCCTTCATAGTAATTCCTGTAAATACGAATAAATTATTTATTTTAAATTCAAGTACTCATCATTTTGTTACCCGGAATATTACATATATTTTCATTGCCTTTCGAGAAGTTGAAATCCAGAATTATGTCTATTGAATGCTGGTAATTTGCAAGATAACTTCGTTGACAATAATGTATTTTTGTAATTATATTTCCTTCTACGTTACTGGATTCTAAAGTATTAAACTCTACGCTATCGGATTAAAAAAAAGCAATTCAGTGTGTGCCAATAGTTTAATTTAAAGGGAAAATTCACCTAATTTTTCTAAACGTAAATTTACTTACGTTTAGAAAAAAAAATCACCTTACATTTATTAATTGACTGTAGCTCTATAATTTTTGACTTAAATCTAGAAAAACCAAACATATTAAAATTGAGAGTCTCAAGGGCACACTTAAAATCTTAATCTACATATGACATGAATTTTAATACGCTGAATGGTACTGAATTCTAGAAACACTGATTTAAAATAAATTTTATTTGAAATAATGTATTTTCTAGCGCCTGTTTGATCAAGATGTTTGGCAAATTTGAGAATTTGGCGTCATTTTTCAATACGTTGGAAGTACTAAAATAAAATATCTAGCACTTTTGTTCATATACGTGTGTATTTTCTAATTGTTTATACAATAAATTTTCAGATTCTATTCCATCGCTAAAATGTTCTATAACAATTCTTCAAGAAGTTTATTTACTATTCATATTTTCTCGTATTATTTTAATTTTATGATATTGTACCTAAAAAACATAAATACTACTAATAATAATACTCTCAGATGTTATATTTCAGCAGGAGAGATAACAGGAAGATGCACTTAAAAAAAGCTTATACTCAAACTCAAAAAGAAGCAAAAATGGAGCACTCTAATAATATTGTAAAAGAGAAAATAAACCTAAGTGGAGGAAAATATCAAAAATATTTTATAAATTCCGATAGATACAAGAGATTATTTTTTTATTGAATATCGTGTAAGAAAATAATGGAGTTTTGATAGAAAAAAAGTACCAAATGAAAGTTTTACAGATATAAAATGGCCGTACTTTTCCAAGAAATCACAAATAATTGGGAAACAAGTTCATAAGCATTTATAAAGCGCCCCGAAAAAAGTTCACACTTCGTGAAAATACTTCCCTAAAACTGATAAGAATCATTTATCATTGTCCTGTTCTAGACTAATTCATATAACTGTTATATTGAAGTAATTTATGAAGCTCAAATTTTCAAATATTTTTGCTGATTTTTCCATATCCTATTAATTTTGCTTTGAAAATCAAATTATGATTATATATATAAGTATAACTTTTCTACTTTGTTTTATTATTATGAATAAAACAAAGCCTTACACATTATTCCATTTCTAAATAGAATGAAACGAACATTTTCCTTAATTTAAAAGTAGACAAATTCGAAATCTAGAGAATATCAGACCATTTACGAAATAAATTTAAAATTTTGTTTTTAAAATAAAAAATTTAAAATTATAATCAAAGCGTAGTATGGAACTCTTATTTCAGTTATCAAAGGAGGAAACTTTGGATGCATACTTTTTAGAAACAGTAATTGCAATTTCGCGTAGAAATTAGGTGCATTTTATAAAAGGCCCACGACATGATTAATATTTTAAGTAAATCTGATTCATATCTTTTAAAATAATTGAAAGAAAAATAATGTTCTTGAAATACAAGTGAAGTAAACAATCATTATTCATATATGGCTAAGATAACTAAACTTTACGAAAATTTGAAAAATATATTCCATAATAAAGTTGAAATGTATATTTAAAAATATTCAGGTAAAATTCAATATATATATATATATATAAGGGGAAAAGACACTTCAAAGACAACTCACAAAGGAAAGATCTGAAATGTTTAATTTCAAAACCAAGAGCAATCCCTTATTACCATTTGCAGAGGTTGATTAAATTTTAATGAAGAATTATTGAATAAAATATGTAGATCTCAAATGCTCAGATATAGAAACTTCAAAATTGAAATTCTCTTTCCTATTTGTAAGATCCTCAACTTTCTTTTCCCGATATCCTTCGAACCATTTTCATTGGTTTTCTTTTTTTTCTTTGCAATAGTTTCACTTCCCATACACTGAGATCAAATTTCGAAAGCCAAATAAAATAACTCACGTGATTCACAGAGTTAGCTGCCAGTCCAAAGAAGAGAAAACAAGAATTATCCATAAACAAAGAAACCAGTACAATTCGAATAAGTGAATTAAAATAATCCCCCCCATCTCAATCAAACGTTTTTGGCGAAAATAGTGAATATGAGCGTGCTTAGGAGCTTGTACTTTTCCCCCCAATTCGGAAGTTTTTACCTGAGAAATAATAATTTACTCTATAATCAGAATTATATAAATAAAAACAAAAAAGTTTGGTAGACGAAATAATGTAAAACCTTGGAATCCTTATTTTTATCGATATGGTGTTGGCTCATTATAAACATAACGGGCAGCAACAATTCCACGTCGAATCGATGTATATAGATGTTTCATATACGCACAATAATACTTTATGTCATTCTTCTCCTGCAAAATATTCATTTGCCTGTGTGTGTGCTTGTGATGAAGGTAAAAGAAATCATTCTCTTACTAGAAACTAATGATATTCCCATTAAGTTTTAATAATTTTGAGGTCTGATGACAAACGGAATCAAGACAGCTGTTTCCCTTCATTTTCGTGTTCATTAATCTAATTTATGATGCACTTTATTGTATGGTTGGAAGCTCTATCCGTCTGAATAAAGGGAACAACAATCATGGAGGATTGCTTGGACCATAGAATAAACGTGATGATGAAGTATGTTCTATTTGGTTTGAGCTGTTACTCGATCCTTTGGACTGACTAATATTCTTAAGGAAGACCAAAAGAAAAATGTTTCCCACACAATGAGTGATCTCTCTCCACATGTTTCTATTGGAACCAAATAGTCAGGATGAAACGGTTCTGATGGATGTTACCAAACATAAACTCTTCAAGTGATGGCAAACAAAGTGAAAGACGATTCGTCATTTGCAACTACACATTTCAAATAATTAAGGTTGTAATTTTGATGCTCTCTTCACAATTGTGTACGAGGCAGCAGTGGTGTAGTGGTAAAGTGTCTGAGTGTGAATACTGCCAGCCCAGGTTCAATTTCTGAAGGCTTTGGATTGGTTAGTTGGTCATGGATGAAATCATTCCTTCATTCCTCCGAGGTAGATAAATGAGTATCAAATTCGCTTGGAAAGTTAACCGGGTGTTCTGCCTCAGACTAGCTACTCCAGGGCGCTAATTACTAGTTAGTAGTAGCTAACTGCTGGCTAGCAATTAGCGCCGCAGGCCCAAAGCCTACAAAAACGTAGATGGGCACTACCTGTTGTGACTTCTTATGCCCGGACAGACTAACTTAACACAACTGTAGGCGTTTTCTGACAATGATGTCAATAATGTGGATATTGTGTTTTGCATCAGAGTCATAAAAGTCTGATTAGGGAAACTCTCGACAAAATGTTTTATTGGAAATGGGGTCTTCTTGATGAATGATTAAATTTTCTGTTATTTGCTCAGCTATGGATTTACACTTTCGACGAATAATTAGAGCCATTACTCGCTGAACCCTGAATGACAACGTCTTTTTCCTTCCCAATTTCCACGTTTAGAAGTAAAACATTGTTCTTTTTGATACTTGGCCGTAATTTTCGATACATTCCTCTTGTCACCCACAATTTTGGCTGTTTTAGACACTGAAGTCCTTTATATGCGAGCCCCAATATTTACACTTTTCTACAAATCGCTGATATTTGATATTTTAAATAATGTTATACAACTGGTGTCTTATTTGTAACTTCACCTAACTTCGCCATCTGCAACTGCAGATAGTTGACTTCCCTCCGTATTGGTATACACAGAAAACAGCGTCGCGCACACCACATTTAAAATTTCCATAAAAGCCTTCTTCGCTGGAGGATTCCATGATTTTGTCTACCAATTGTACCTACAGATGCATTCTTAAAAATGTTTTGGAATAAGTCTTTCCCTTGAGAAAGTTTAACATTTCTCGCATTTTTTGAAATAATATAAAGTACACACCACTTTTAAAGATCCGAATAATAACTAGCATTCTCTTATTTCGAGGAGTATATGTATACAAACCGTTTTGGAATAAATATTTTTTCTGTTTTGTTTTGTTTCGTATTCAAATTTCATAGGGTAAGTAACACATTTTACACTATCATTAAAAGTATATTTTAAATATGTAAATGCAGCAAACATTACTCTCAAGCAACAATTTCAAAAGCTTTTGAATGCAAAAAAGTTTAGAATATACACTCTCTTTCAATAATTTATTAGCTTATTCTATTTTTAATTAAGAGCCAAATGGGAAAATTCCGTTTTTGTTACAATGAAAAGAAAGCATAAATAATTGTAAAAGTTTCTGAACAAGAGATAAAAGTTCCCTTCTCTTTTGTTAAGGAGCATCTAATTTAAAATTTAAATTTAAAATGTGACACATGATATTGATTCCAAAGATGTACTCTGTTGTATAAAGTAACAACATTCAAATAGGGCATAAATTAGTTCTTTAATGAACGTTCTTCACACATCCCTTAAAGATTTCTTTTTCTGGTCTTTCTATTTTCTAGTAATTTATATATTTATGTTTCTTTTTCTTGCATTATTTAGGCAGCTTTAAATTAAATTTAGTCTTATAGAATGGGCAACATCGGGTAAAATATTAATTCATTTAAATTAAAGATGCATGTCATAACACAGGTTTTGTTAGTATTCGATGATTTGCGTATAAAAAACATAGTTTAGTCTAAATAATACTGTCTTTAAAAATCTTATTTTCGCCAAAGATGTATTTATAAACATGTTTTTTATACGCAATATCACTGCGATAGAATTTTATGCTGCAAATTTTTTTTAAAAAAAGTACTTAAAAATTAAATGGTTTGATTGAATATATAATCTTAATTATAAGCTTTATAATACAAGAACAACGTCAAACAAACAATTAAAAAAAATTTGCCAATGTACTTATTTGTCATTTTAATCATTACCTTTCAAGACGTATTTTTGGGGGATCAGGATAAGTATCATCTTCTTCAGACGAATCACTCGGCTGATCGGATGATGTTTCTTTTACTTCATCCTTTGAAGGACGTGAGTTTTCCTTCAATCTACAAATATACTTACATTAGCGAAGCAAATATCTCCCACAATAAGGGAAAATGAAGAGGATTTGTATACTTAACTTCATTGTACGAATATGTAAGAATTTACAGTAGTTAAGCTTACATATAGGATTAATATTTTTTCTATAGATTAAAAAATTACATTTCACTAACAAAACTAAATTAAAAACGGCTGTGTATCATTTATTTCAATAAATTCTCTTAGAAAATATGGGTTATTGAGACTCCCTCTCCCCATTGTATGATTAAATACGGAAATTCTCTACTCTTTACCTTCATCATTAATCTAATAATATCAATAAGACTTGATAATGTGAAATTCCGCATAAAAAATTAAATGAAATCTTTATTTCAAAAAGCAGATCTATAAGTTGGGAATCCATGCCACTTAAAAATGAATCATGCTTGCTGTCATTATTTCTGAGAGCACAATTGATCGTCATTATATCTGAGAAACAAATTACGTCTAGGGAGTTGAAATATCTTCCAGTGCTGTCTGTTTTCTATCAAATAAATTTCGCTAATCACAATTGTTGAGAGCTTTATTCGCCTACAATTCTTCTGTGGTTTGTAAAGTATGTAGCGAAAATACGTCACTTTTCCCATTTGTAATGAAAGGAAGAAAATGTATTTTGAGACCTTCCGTTAACGATCTTATGGCTTCACTGAGACTCCTGGCATAGCGCCAAAGGATTCCCTGACACAAACATAAAAAATGTAAACAAACGATGGAAAGAAAGAAAGCATTTTCATCTTTCCCATCCGATACCTATAATACTAACTATTTAGGTAAAATCGATATAGAAACAATTACAAGTCCGAAACATACTCTAGGACTCAATGTATTTACAGTGTCTTCAATGACAGTACATCTCAGCTGGATAATAATGTTACATTTACTGTAATCGCCTATGTCTCATTATGAAAAGAAGTACTTTGCACAAAATTGTGATAGCTGATCAGTATATGTTATTTGGGACAATGTGTCTAGATTCGTTCGTTCGAATTCCTTTCTTGTTGAAAATTCTTCTATGTGATAATAATCATAGGGAATTCGTCTAAATAACCAAATTAAATATCATAGAGAGTAAAATCTAACTCTGTTTTTACGAATATTTAACGTTCTTAGGCAATTCACACACACACACAAATAAAAAAAAATAATTGATTTCATTCATACTTCATAAAAATAATTTTAAATTCCTAAAAATGCAAATTAATTAATCTAAAAAGTTCTACTAATTAGTTAATGAAATTAAGTCTAAAAAACTAATATTCAATAAGAAAAGTTAAATCGAAACAAATTATTTATTTATTGTTACGAATATTAAATATTACAAAGTGTTAAAAACACCGCATTTTAAAACAACTTTCAGAAAATTTCTTCATAATCAGAGAGTAATTTTATTACAGAAAAACTGAAATGAATGAGACAATTATATTCTTTAAGATTCCTTTAAATGCCTATTCTCTCACCTTTCAGAAGCAGGACAATGATTGACCTCCGGCGTTGTTGCTGGATTTTCAAGAGCGGCCACGAGCACTTTCACCTTCGGCCACCTGGCCCTTTTGGAAGGGAAACATATTGCCAAATCAAAAAACACCGTCATTTAATCAATAGCATAACGATTTCTGGGTCTTTCGCTTTGGATGTGTAACCTGCCAGATTACTGAAGAATTATACTTAATTTTCCGAATAGACATCGAAAATACGGCATGACTTTGTATTGCGTAATTATATATAAAATGATACGAAAATCATAATGGGCCCCGCATCAAATTCTGGAAAAGAACGGGTATTTGAATCCACATTGAAAAGTCGATGATTTGAACCTACCGGACACATACTAATTTATCAAATCCATTTCTTGTGGGGTCTTATCACTATCTGTTGAAAATTATTCCTCCCATCATAAAAGGAATATGTCCCAAAGAACAAATTAGATCAATCATCGAGATGATTGATCGAGTATTACAAACTCTTTACAATAATTTTGTGTGTCGATGCTATTGTTTGGATCGTTTTTCCCAAGCTTTCATCGAAAATGACCGTCAATCATCCTTTTTTTTTTTATTTTTCTTCAAAGAAATGTTTAGAATGAAAACGGAGGAAAAAATATATTACCGAGTATAAGGCGCATTAAAAAAAATTCGGCACGGACTATTCTATTAACTACTAGAAAATTACTAATAGATCTCGAAATATTTATATTATATATTTCAAAATATAAAGCTGTGATATTTTAGAAAGATATTGAAAGTGCTTTCCCTGCTATTATAATTTTTTACACTTATATGTGTATAAGTATAGTAGCAGACAATTTTACAAAAAAGTACTATTTAAACATAGTTTAACATCAATGGCTTTCATTGAGTAATAGTAAACTAGCATGGTTTGAAAATAATCATAAACTGAATCAGAAAGTATTCTAACATACATATAGAATATATGACTGGAATATTAAATCAGATAAATATTTTGAACACCCCACATGTTGTTCTTAATTTTTTTAAATTATAAAAATTTTAACAAACTAAATAAATATAAACAGACACAAAAACAATATGCCGTGATTTGAAGATATTTTAAGACAATTAAAACACTTGTTTTTTTTATTGCGCGCAAACGTTATCATAAATATATCTTTAAATATAATTTTTATTCAGTTTTATATTTTTAAATAATTAGATAGTGTTTTCTAGTTATGAGACTAATTTTAAACATTTAAACATAAACTTTTGACATGCATTTTTTTTTTTTTTCATTTTGTAACCGAGTTCACAAATGTATTGCCCTTCGACTGATCTAATGAATATTTCTATGAATGTGTTTGATTCTTCTTGTGGATTATGTAAATCAGCTTTTCTATACATAAACTGAAGTATAGTGAATAGATATAGTTGGTTGTAAGAATCAGCAGAAGTATAGTGGAGGCTGTAATAATATAACAGATAATGTAGAGATTAGAAAGCTAGGTTCTTACGCTGAGCAGAAAGAGTATTATAGTACTCTATGTTTAGAACTAAATGATGTTCTGAAAATGGATATTTAATCGGATCCAACTTACAAGTCTTTTTACTAACTCGGATCATGTTTGTTAGTTGAAAGATAAATAGAATTTTACAATAGTAATCCTTAGACTTTGCCACTTTTTGGCATTGCGGATGTATGAACAGTTTTGCTCTACATTCGTAATATCCATATTGATTTTTGATTATTTTGAAATACGAATAGAATGAAGCTAAAGATTTGACTGTCTGGTTATCTAAACTGTTTACTCGCTGACTGAATGTTAAGTGAATTAATATACCTCAGGTAAGGAGCGTTACAATTTTAGATTTATTTTTAGTTTTTACTTTACTTCAGCAATGATTAATTTTAATCAATTTAAGTGAAGAAATGGTAAACAAAATTAAGAAAAATTGAGAAAATAAAGTAGACTTCGTCAAAAAACAATTAAAACCTATAATTATGAAAAAGTAAAATCAAAAGTTTTTTTCTGATGCAATTATTAAATTTATCTGATGCAATTTATTAATTTATAATTTATTTTAATTAATTTATTTTTAAACTGATGCATCAGAAATAACAAATTTATTCTCGTTAACAACTAAATTTCTAAAACAATCTATAAAATTAACACATTTTCAATTAATAAACATTAGCCATATTTCATAATATTTCACCACATCACTTTAAGTGAATTAAATGAAAAACTACTAATAATTTTTAAAAATATAATACGCTTGGTAAAGATTCCTAAAATCATAATTTTTGCTCCGTAGTTATTAATAAAGTTTGAATAACACATAACTGCAGATATTCAGTTTTTTGTTGCTCCCAACTGAGCGCTTATTGCAATTAATTTATATAATTTATAAGTATTATTTTGCATTATCATTATAATAAATTATTTCTTACGAGTATATATATGTAGGAAGTTCTACCGGCTGATGTAACATCTTGACGATGTTATTATTGGTGCTGGTTTGATGAATAAAGCAGTCGTTAATTTTAGTTAATCTTGACGTTTATTGAATGATTCTGAGAACTGTAAATGTTGCTATACCTAAATTTAAGTTAAGAAAATTCGACTTTTAGCATCGCAGTTAATAGGCAACGTTTCTTTAAAGGACAGAGATCTTTTGATGAACAAAGAGAATTAAATTCTTCAACAACTGTTCGGTTCCAAAAACGCCATTCCTCTAACAAAGAGAAAGAAATATTTGTAGTATTCATACACCTTTGAAACATTTTCTGAAGTTTTTCTCAATCTATTTTTCCTCGCTTTCCTTTTAAGATACAGAAAGGTCAGTTTAGCCGAAGGGACTGAAACATTGATCTATAATGAAACTTATAAAAAAAGCTCTTTGTAACCCTTACTGCTACCATAAATTTTATTTCGAGCTAGTAATTCTATAACGGTGCACTAAATGTCAGAAAAGAAAAGAAAACCTTCCATTAAATTTTCTTTCTCAGGAACTGATATGTTTTAATAATTGGTTTTGTCAAAGCTAGAGAAAATAAAGCTACATTGATTTAGAAGTTAATTTTGAAGCTTGAAGTATTGTTAGTTAAATATGAGAGCATTTTCAGTGCTTTTTTGTTCAATCGTAACATGAATTTTTTGCAATTGTTACTCTGAAAATGTTATTTTAACTACTTCTGTCATTCTAAGCTTCCTTGAGAGAAAACATTCACGATGTTTTATTTCCACTCATAAAAGAGTTTTAGTTAATATATACTTTATATCTGTATGCTGTTCATAACAATATTTATTATATACATAAGATAATGAATATGAAGAAACTAGTTTTACGGACGAAGAAAGATTTACATTTGCAGGCAAAAGATTAATAAATGTGGTGTTCCACCAATCAATAAAAAATGCTCAACATATTGGAAAATACTATAGAATAATTTTTTGAAAAAAAAAATAGATGTTCTTGCAGTCACTAAAGATTTAACTCATGATACGCTGCACAAATGTTTCACGGAAAAGTCAATTTGCTACGCAAAACTTATAAGGCAGTTCTTGAACTGGAACAAAAGTAGTATTCCGGATTTAGTACATGAGTCAAGTGGGATTATGAGAAATCATGTTTTGACAAAACTTTCGCTCAAATGAAATCAATTGACTAAAAACACTGAGTTCGATTTTACATATATATATATATATATATATATATATATATATTTTACTCTAGTTCTTTCTGAAACTACCGCATCTCCCCTTAGCTGTCTGGAATTTCTTTACATAAATTTGACTTCCATTGTATACATGTATACTTTAAAGATATACATTCCAGTGGTTAGTAAAAGTTATTTCAATCATTCTCTCTTTTATAAACCTGCAAATTTAATATTTAAGTTAACGGGTTTTCACACTTAATTATTTAATATTTTTTTTTTAAAAAAAAGTATATCTTTTTCTCTTTTACTACATTTTCCTAAATTTCACTAGGGATTGCTTCAGATTTCTCAACGGCGTGACTGTTTAGACTAATTCCGTACTGATAGGCTGATTTAGTTTTTTTTTTTCTTCTTACTTACTAATTTCAATTTAAATATTTAAAATTTGATTTACCAATGACAAGCTTCTCATTATAAGATCTCGTTGAAAATAGAGTGTAATGACGTCACTTCAAACATGATTTCTAAAAATAAAGGCACGCGCACGTACATATACATATATGATGAATCCACGTTATCGTCTTATTTTTAATTTATTTTTAACGTGTCCAACCAAATTCGTTCCAATCAATCTTCTCGCGTATCAATTACTTGAACTCTTGGTTAGAGTATTCGTGAATATTCTACACATCAATCACACGGCTGTCAGTATAAATCTTTGCGTTCTGCTGATCATCTCTTTTTGCATTTACCTCGGCTTCAATAATTCCACCTTTAAATATTTCATCTCAAAACTTTAATAAAAAAATTAATTTCTGATACCATCATGACTTATCTAAGTTAATATATATATATATATATATATATAAACATTTACACACACATGATGTATATAGCGGAAGAATAATTCTTTCAATACAAAGCATTAAATATAAAATAAATTTGAACATGCTTAGAACCAGACAGGAAATAAATGTGTGTGTGTGACTAAACATCAACAATACCAGAGTTCCTAGTAAATGTATCTTGAATTCAATCTAACTACCATAATAATATTTCAACCAGAATATTCTTTTAAATCTTTGTCCTAATACTCCATATTTAATATCGAATACTGTTTTGGGTAAGCCTCTATTTTGTGATAAACGTGCCCCTACGAAGCAGAAATAGCTCCAAACCTCATAAAAAATGCTTCTTTTTTATTTTTTGTTACTATTGATGTTTTTTTATCAATGCGATGCGTTTGAATTCAGCAAATAAAAAATAAGCCTTTCATTTAAATGAGAATTTCCTTCCTCTCCGATTTCGATTGCGTTCTTTCAAATATTCTCAATAAATAAAATTTACCGATTTGTATCGGATTGTACTAACAAGAGAAGAAATGATATAAGTCACAGTGAATGTGATACTATTTCTATAGAAACTTATTAGAGACCAAAGGTTATTTCTTAATACTGAAATACTATTTTCGACGAATATTATTTGTCATTTAGATAATATTTTAGATAGAAGAGATTTCAACAGATTTATTAATTTTCTACATTCAAAATTTCTATTTTTTTTAATTACCCATATTATTTTCTTACATATATTAATTGAGTGATAGTTTATTAACATCGCACTTAGAATGAACACGAGAGCAATTAGCGGTTAAATTTTAATTAATATCACCACGTCACTTTGAACTCTGACCGATTTATCGTGCATCGTACTCGTTACTAGAAGGGTCTTTAGTGGAATCAAGACTCGAGCTTGACCACCCATGACCTCACGATCATAACCACTCTGCCCGCTTGTCGATTTACAAGGTTAAAAGTAAAAAGCGTGTAATTAACTATGTAAAAAAATAATAAATAAGTCTCTGAACTGTTTATTTAAATACATGTAAAAGCTAAATATCTTTAAATTCTGGTTAAATATAAAAAAAGGAAACATATCATATGATTTTTATAAAATTTTTAAATGTGAAAAAATTGTTCGATATTGTGAAGTCATTTTTTCATAAATACAAAATTCTTAGTAAATTATATTACATTTTATGTGCGTAAAACGGTCTATATTATTTCCCTTTAAGGTAAACAATACGATAATTCAATGAATAATAATATTGATTCCTTTTATTGTAATTAAAGCTAATTTCTTTCAAAATCAACATGAATTGGGGTTTAAAATAAAATATGCACTTCAAAACTGATAATCAAACACACAATTAAAATATAAATAAGTTATAACGGGAAGCCTTTACACATACAACAAAAAATTGAAAAGGTTCGATTAAATTCAAATCTGATTTGATTAGAGCTGAATTTTTAAATAACTGATTTCCAGACAAAATGTTCCATATAAACGTGTAACATCTTAAATAATTGTTTCACTAAATAAATGTCTTCATCGAAAAAAATAATCGTGGGATAACAACATTATTGCTTTGAGAAAAAAAAAGCTTCTTAAATGCAGTAAAAAAAAATAATACCCGTATTAGAAAACCTACATTTAAAAGAAAGCAAGGTTGAAATCAAAAGTTTTAGTTTAGTTTTTATCCACTTCGCACGAGAAGCAACGCGAGGGCTATTGGCGATGGACCTTGTAATTTTGAACATTGGTCAAGTGACGAGGACGACACCCGAGCTGGCACCCCCTCTCTTAACTTCCACGCCAACGACTTTGGCTCCCAACAGATTTAATGTGCATCAGCCCAGGCTACACAGCGGGTCTTTAACGGCCAAGGATCAAACGCACGACTGAGCGAAAACCGCCGGCCACGAGTCTGAAACCATGACCACTAGGCTACCGCGGCCACGTTGAAATCAAAAAGTATAACATTGAGTGTTTTAAATTTTCCTTTTAAATTTTGTATCAAATAACTTGTGACCTTAATAATTTAAATTATACTTCTTGGTTTCTGATTAAAACACGCTGATTAATATATATATATATATATATATATATATATATATATATATATATATATATATATATATATATATATGCCATTAAATCACTTAACATTTTTAAATCCACAGAAATGTAATTGTTTCCCTAATTTTGTCTTATTAGCAATAAAATGTCCCATTACATTTAAGTAGCAAGTGAATTTATATCTACTACGAAACTGAATGCTGCAAACCAAATATATAAAGGTTTATGAGCAGGAAATATAAAATGGCCTGATTTGTGTAATAAGTATATCGCCCGTGACGAAAGCCCAATTTGGATTGAAGACTGAGAAGGCAGGCGTTGAAAATACCTTTGAACTATAAAAAGAAAACTGCAATGGAAAGCATTTTGGAGAAACTATGAATTCTTTTGTAAAACGGGGACAAAATATTATTGACTCTCAGAAGTTCTTCGAGAATACAACAAAATGACATAACTCGTGAAAGTTTAAATTTGTATTTTTCAAAAAAGGTATTTCTACTTTAGTGAAGAAAGCACCCCAGAAATAAAATACCAACAATTTAGAAAATGTTAAAAAATGTACTTTCCCTTTTCGCGGAGAATACATTTAAAAACTTCCACATGTGGCGTATCTAAAGTACTTCCAGAAAAAGAATACATCAATTCTTTTTATCTCTCAAGATGTGAGGAAATTTTTATTTCTGAAAATGCATGAGAATAGCTTCGTTTAGAAAAGGCGTCTTTTTTTTACCCTTCTTTTGATTGGTCCAGTGCCGCCACAATATTCAGATTGTCAAGAATGATAATTTCGAGAAGAGGAAAGACAACTTTAAAAATAGGAACTCCCTCATTAACTGAGAAGACTTCTAATTAATTAAACCAAATTCATACACTTACAATTTTGATTTTTTTTTTTTGAAAAAAGGAAGTAGAATGAAATTGCATCAAATATTCTTCCTTCTGAGAATTAATACTGTAGTCTCGTTAAAGAATAGACATTGATTGGTAATGGTATTATACATTTATAACTTCAATTGTTTTGCATTGATTTTTTGTATATGTTTTTAATGAATCATTTAATGAACATCTTTAAAAACGATAAATCGTTAATTCATGTAAACACTGCAAATAAGTTACATATAAATAACTTAACTATAATATTTTCTCTTATTTTCTGAAATTGAGGTTAAAGTTAAATAGTTTCAACATAGAATAAATCCTTAAAAAGGAAAAGGTTAAATAATTATAAATATTACTAGCTTCATAACATCATAAACGGATTTCCTCTGATCAATTTTCACCTTGAATGTATCTCATTTCGCACTATATACTATATGAAATTTGGGAAATGTAACTTAGTTGGAAAAGCTCATTTTAGTTTATTCTGAGCTTCAAATGCAGCTTTGAAATGTAAAATGGATGATCGAAATGGATACACATATCGTTGAAAAGTTATCTATTGTATAGAATTTAAATACCCGTAAAATGCAATTTATTAACAATTGCTCAAGATCATGGAAACATATTGTAGTCGAACTCATTATATATTGACGCTTTGAAAACGTGCTTTAATTATAACATTTTCAGAACATAAAAAAGTTTTTAAACATATTACTTGCTAGTATGAAATATCAAAAAGTCACTATTATAAATTTTGATTTTTATTAAATGTACTTATAAATGAACACATAAAAACATTAAGTATCTCTCGTTAAAATTGAAATTCGGTTCATACTTGATAATGAGGCGTTGAACTTTCTCAGAGACTTGTATCTCATACTTTGTGAGAAACTTTTTAACTTATAGATTTAATAGCTAATTCATTGACAATTTACTGTAGATAAATTCTAAAGTTCTATATTACCATTGGATATTAAGTGAAACAACAATTTAATTATTTATTTTAATTAGAATTTATCTTTGTTACATTTGCCATGTTACCATTTTTTGCAAGATTAGCCCTAATTTTATTTTCAGCCTTCCCTTTGAGCAGAACCGAGGTTTAGACGTTTTCTCAAGTTACCTAAAAAATGATACACGTATTTCGAAATATTTCAAACCCAAATGGAATAGATGCGTCGAAAATTAATTACTGCAGATAAACAGACATATTGATAACAGAAAGAAATGGTGAAAATAAATTTGAAATATATGTTTTCGGAATAAGTTTCTTTGCGCATGACACAAGCATATAGCACAAACTCTACATTAGGGTACCTTTGGCTCTAACACTTCACCAGTCGTAACATTTGAGGGCTAATTTATTAAAAACCAGAAAAAACTCTTGTCAACAAAGCAAATTACTTAGAACACGCATATTATATTATTTTTACGCAATTGATACGTTTCAAATAAAAAATAATGTGTAATTTATTCTACAATAAGTGTAGAAATTTAACACCAACTTTAAAATGCACCTTCTATTCAAGATACATGCAGTACATCAATGTTTGTAACGTTAATTTATACTTTGTTAGGATTAGATAACTCAAAGCTCATTTTTTTAAAATATTCATTTTTGAAGACCAGTAGTTCTGCTTGAATAAAAAAAAGGAATCATTATTCCTTCCGACACAAATTACGCGTAAGATCATTCATCACATTTCAAGATCAGACCTGTCAGCAAGAATTTTTCACGCTCAATCATGCAGGCGCAAACCTTTTCCCTCTTTTACAACACTCATTTTTATTTCCTTTGGTCTCCCTTTCGAAGGAAGAATAATTTCGCAGCCGCTTTACGTTCACTCGAACTTCTTCGCGATAATCCATAACGTTCAGAAATTAAGAAGTAAGTTTTTCTTTTTTTTTTCTTTACTTCTGGAAAAAATGCTGAAATAATTATTTCTTTGCATTCAAGATCTTATCATAATTATTACTTACAATTGCAAATAAAAAAGTATCTCAACGAACAAGAAAAAAAAAAGAGAGAAAGAAAACAACGTGTTTTACTTAAATGAAATGTTATTATTTTAGTAACTCTTTTAAAGCTTTCTGATATTTTTTTCCAAAATGTGTCAAACGTTAATTGAACAATGTCAAAGAAAATATTTTCTCGAAAGACCAATTAATAAAAGCGTTGTACTCGAGGATTATCTCATCTCATTATTTTCAATTACATCACATTCAGTATCACAGAAACTAAGAAAAATTTGCTTAAAATATCGTTCACCGAGTAATAAAACGGAGTAAAGAATTAAATTAGTTCCAAATTTAAATCTTACAGCTGTATGTTATTCTACATGTATATATTGTTGTGCATTATTCTGGGAACGAAAAATAATTTTTATTGCTTTTAGCGGGAAAGTTTAGTTTGTATACACTTGCGATGAAGCGCCGCTATCGAACATGGTGTAGTACACGTGGTAGTAATACTATAACAGATTAATATTGAAATGTTTCTTTAAATAACAATTTGAAAGGTAATATAAATTTCAAAACGCTTCCAATGCTCACTTTTATTGAAAAAAGTTTCCTTCCAATTAGTAAATTGTTGTAAAGAAAGTCGTAATTATCTGCAGGCGTTGCTTACTTGTGCACATTTTCAGTTATATAAACATGACATTTATTGAATACAATATAGTATTCTTATTTCATAAAACAAAACATTTGCAATTAACTAACAAGTCGCAACGTCACTATTCGAGGCTTAATTACCTGAGCAATCTTAATTACTCTGTTATTGCAGTGACGTTCTGATGCAAAAGGAATTCCAAAATGCGTTAAAACTCACCAGCTGTGTGCAGAGGCTGGTAAACTTTTTCGACGTTGTATCCTATATTCTTTGATCTGTAATTTGTGGCGATGATAGAAAAGAAAGCCCTCATTCTCAGCCATGTCTTCGAGGTGTGTCTTTCACTGAGCATGCTCCGTTTTCCAGAAACGGACCTAAAAAAACGTTGACAGACGTCTTGAAATGTTGCCAAGATTTACCCTCACCTTATCCTCTTCTCATGCCTCGACTATTTTACAACCATTTGGCAAACCCTCGGTACAGAATGACAAATTTTGGAAAGTCCTTTGCCCATCGACGTCATGACCATGCAAACAAATCCATTTGTTGGGCTCCATGTAACTCAAACAAGAGCATTTTACTGGGAGAAGAACAATTCCATACTTTAAAAATACGAGGTCGTAAAAATGTTTCACTTAAAAAAAGACGCCTCTTTCTATATTTACTCTGTTTCAGTTTTTATAGCGATACAGATAAGCGCTGATCGGTCGCTTTGTTCAGGAAACCGGACGCGACAAACAGCATCCTTCGCTTATATAGACTCCACGTTTACTGAACGGACAGTTTGGGGAAACGAAATCATTGAGAAAAATGGTTGAACAGAAAAGTATTTTTTACTTTCTTCGAACGAATCAAATTCGACACAACTACCAACTGAAAATAAAACTTTCTTAGACAGGTAGCGATTTCGATAAAAGTCTACATTTTAAGTCTCTATTAGCTTCCACAGACAAACTGATAACTTATCATGCCAGTTATTATATATCATTTAAAAGTGGAAGGTTGAACTTACATAACAGCGTAAAGTAGGTGACACCGAAGATTTGCTGGAATCATAAATATTCTTGTGAAAAAGCCTGTCTTATCTTAATAAATGTCAAGAAGTAAAAGCATATAGTCTTTATATTTATACCATGTCATTAGATTAAGATATCGCTTACTTGAAACGGTCAATAAAACTTAAGATGGGAGAAAAAATGGATAGATTCTAAGAAATTTTAATTCTTTATATTGTAATTAGAAACGTTGGCAAACACTATTTTGAAGTTGATATTATTTTGCCTCAGTATTAAAAATGCACAGGCATCGTGAAATATTTTTTTTCTTTTCAAATTGAAAACACTTGATTTTGTACTGATAAGTTTTAAAAAGCAGTTTTCTATAACATCTCAAAATTATCGCTAACTCTTATAAGTTTTTAAATTACCTTATTGCTCTAAAACGGAAGAAAAATTACAAAACCAGTAAATGAAAATTTTCATTTTCATTTTTTTTTAATATATTTATGTGTTCCGAGATGTGTTTCAGTTAAAAAGTACGTTTTTTTGTCCAATTTTGCTTAGTTATAATTCAGTTTCCTCTGCAATTGTTAGCCAGAAAGTGGAAAATGTCACATTCAATGCATATTTAAATTTACAACTTAAAAATTGGTTAATTTGCCCTTTAGAAAACTCCTTAATAAAACACACCTTACAGTTATATAGATGCAAATGAAAAATTAAATGAGTACTCTTTAACTCTTTTGTGGTTATTGTTTCGTAACAAACATTATGCAATTTCTTTGATATAATTGATTCAGTTGTTTCCTGATATATGAACAACATTTAATTCGAAGTCTTAGAAAATTTAAATCAAAAACTGAGGATAAACAATAATTCACTGATGAGTGCAATAAAAATGAACAATACGTAGCAGAAATAAAAAAAAATCCTGTGCAATGAAAATAAATAGTTCGCTCAATAGAAAACAAAACATATTTGTGCAATAAAAATAGAATATATTTCTATACGGGAAAAATTATGTTTATAAATACGTAATAAAATAAGGAAAGTTTATGCAATAAAATTAAACAGTAATTAGTTGAGTATAAAAACATACAAAATAAGATCCCAGATATTTTAACACCTCAAAAAATTGTCCAGATAAAAGAAAGATTTCAAATAAGCTTTTAGTCGCCTAAAACAAAAACGAGAAAATGTTTCGTCAATCCTCTGCATAATAGACTATCTCTTAAAAACATTGTTAAACATCCATCAAGAGTAGCATAACAATTGCCAAACACACAAAAAGGTAAAGAAAAAATTAACAGAAAATAACAAGAAAATGAAATTGCGCTATCTTGCAAATCATTAAAAATATCGAACCGAGCTATATGCAAGCACAATTGTTAAGTGGCTTAGAAAAAGATACTTAAAAATTCTATATACGACTGTTAATATAGACTAATTGGGCGCAAAAAAAAAATTAAAAAAAAAAAAAAAATGCTGTTCTTCTCATCTCTCTTACCTTCCACAATTTTTAAGAAATATATCAAGCTCTTTTACGAGTATAATCCTTAACAGCCATTGACGAGGCTTTTAGAAAAAGGTTGAAGGCAATTGAACGGAAGTTCTTTTCCCTTATTTTTGTTACTTTTCTGTATCAACTCTATCAGAGAGTAAAGATAGTAAATAATACTTAAGAAAAGAAGAAAAAAAAAAAAAAAATCGACTCATTTCACTTTCGCTCAATAAGTTTGGAGAATAAAGTCGCGAAATTTCTCTGTTTTCATTTCCCCTTTTTTTCCCCTCTTTTGTTGTAATTGGGTTTCTTCCAAACAAGTTGAACAGTCAACTTTGTTTATCTTTAAACCACATTGGAAGTATTTCGGTCTCAAAAAGCAAAAGTTTTTATCTCCCTTGAAAATTAAAATGAGACACTTGTTGAGATTTTAATTTGGTTACTTACTTTAATTATTGGTTGCTGAGTATGTTGACCTATTTGTCAACAACGAGTAATAAATTAAGTTTGAAAACTTAACTTAACCCTGCTTTTGGTTCGGGAAACTTAATTTCTCTTCAGCCATGTTAACAAACACCAGAATTTTTAGAAAATTAAGCAATTAAATTTATTTTCAAATGACAGAAAAAGAAATATAATGTTATTAACTAATACATAATTATTTTGAATTTTGATGGAAACATATTATTAAATCATCATCTAATAATAATGATAACTCTATTTTCAGAATAGTTTTATAAAAACTATCTTCCTAAACTATTATGTTCAAATTTTAATATGTAAGAAATTATTTGAAGCAATGAAATAAAATGAAAGCACTTCAACCTAAATTTTGTTTCACCTTTACATTTAGTAACGATTATGTTCGTGGATATTTTGATTATTTATCATTAGTGAATTAGATCGCAACAATACTTCTGAATTATAAGTCCTTACCTTGCACGTCTTTAACACAAGCAGTTTTATCTTACATTAAAAGTCAGCATACTGACAAGACAAATCAGTGCTACCTTTATTTACAAAATCTCAAGAGCATTTAATTTTTTTTAAGAAAACCTCGCCTGTCGGACTGATAAGAATAGGAAACGCATCTACAGAAGTACAACTGAATTCATGGAAATTATTTTGTTGCTTTTTAATGTAACACTTTAAGATTCGTATTCCTCTTTACGTTTCATTCGTAGAGCTGTAATTTATTTGTACGAGTAGACTAATTTTTGAATGAGGCATATAAAATTTTAATTTTGTTCAATTTTCGATAATTTTTTTAAACAAAAAAAAATCGCATTCCTTTCTGAAGCCCTTTCCTTATATTGTTACATGTTACAATGTATAGAAAGAAAATCGGTATTTTTATATGCTTATTATTATTTTACATCAAAGATATACTTAGCGACAAAACTTTCTCCAACAAAATTACATAGACATATAGTTAAGAAATTGCAAGCAAACAGAGAATGACTGTTCAGATTTCACAAGCTGTTATAGAACGGTTAAAAAATGCTGTGTATTGGACCCCAGGGCTTACATTAGCATTGAGTTTTTTAATAAAATCTTCTTCAGAAGGACATATTTAATTTTCCTTGTTGAAACAATTTAAGCTCTTCCAATGCATTTTTACACCCGTTATAACAGAAGCAGGCAAGCGTTAATTCCCTAGCAGAAATCAGAAATTCTAATTAACCCCCCCAAAAAACCAAATTTTGTTTTTTTTATCAATACTAAATGATCTTGCTTTACCATTTTAGGTTTCCTTGCAATTTTGTGATCAATGATCAGCATCAAATTATTCTTCGTCATACTCGGAGAATATACATGCATGCTTAGCGTATACTTTACATAAGAAATCCGAATATTTTGATATTTTTCTAATGTTGAATCCAGGAGCTCGCAACGGAAACACAGTCACAATATTTACACGATAATATTTTAATGAAGAACCTCATTATGAATATCAGAAGCTTGACTTTAAAGAAAAATCCATTCATCAACATGAATTACTTAGAACATTTTCTTTTCATGTTTAGATCTAATTTGTAAGTCCTTTAAAACAAAAATTATATTTTCTTCTAGACATCTCCAATTTGATCAGGTAGATCAATGTTTCATCTAAAGTGACAAAGGTTTTCATTTTTTAACCTAACAACGTTTATAGTCATTCCCCATTCTCAATGTTTCAGCTATAATGCATTTTGGTAGAGGTCGATAAGCAACTGAATCATATTTCATCTGACAGCTTGAATTTATTTTTTTTAAATTCAATACCTAATGTGATTTGAAAAATGCTTGAAGTATGAGTAATTTGTGTAATTTAACTGATAAATTGAAATCTTGCTGTCTCCGAGTTTTTGATAGTTTATTAACGTCACACTCAAAAACAACAAGAATGTTGTTGATGAAAGACTTCGTCATTTTAAACCACAATCAAGTGATGGGGACAAAACATGAGTTGGCAGCTTATTCTCCAAACTTCCATACCACTCCAATTTGAGAAATTTTGCCCCAACATGTTTTACTTACATCAGCCTCTCTATTTGAAAGGAAGATTGTAGAATCGCGACTTGAACCCATGATTCGTCTCAAACAGTCTCTGCCACGAGTTTGCGAAACGGACCTATCGACTGATGCGTGCATTTTACCACCGAATTACTCTCACACTTTTTTCGCATTTAATTAAGACAATGTTTTATTATTTAATCTTACTAAAACAACACAAAACAATATAATGCGCCTAAAAAGGTTTTATTTTAAGCCACGTTAACAAATAAAGAAAAAAAGTGAGAAAATGGAACACAAACAAAATAAGCAATGGAGTTAATGCCTGGTATATTTTATTTTAATTTGAGATTTAAAGATTTACCAGCGAAGATTTTAAATTGTTTTCATAATCTTAGAATTAATTTCGATGTGAAATAAAGCTTCAAAATACAACAGGATTGCATCCTCTATATTAACACATCGTTTAACGAATTATGCCATAAGGATGAAAAATGAAATCATCGGTATTATTTCATTTTTTTACACGGCTGTTTCCGCCATAATTTGCTTCATCATCGTTACGGAAATATTAATATACGAACCAAGGGGAAAGGCAAATCGTAATTGATTACAGAGGTTCTTCTGTAATCTTCTTCAACTCTTTTTGAAGTTTCTTGGATAGTAATGGAAAAATTCCTTTTGCCAGTCCCAATCCGTATTTGAGTAGACAAGACGGAATAATCCGTGAAGAGCCTCATGTATTCATCCGTCAACTCTCAGAATCATCTACCTCTGATTTCAGAGCAAAAATGGTGAATGAATTTAAATCCTTGTAGATGATTGGTGTCTTTTGCTTTATTTCATCCGCAAAATATCGTTAAACTTAACAGATCACTACAGGAGCTCCGTGTATTTTTCAATTGCTCTGATGAAGTAACGGGTTTTCACTGGGAGAGTTTCCTCATTTTAAATTATAAATGGAAAGATTTATTTATTAAATGAGTTGCTATTTCAAGTCTTAGGATATATTTTTAACTTTACTTACCAGTATGTAAGGATATCTATGATTATCTTTAATTCACAAGATAGTTTTGTTCATTGAACTGCTTTTAAAATTGTGAGGTTTAATCTGGTTTTTAATTCGTCATTTTATAAGATTTAATTCTGATTCATCGATTCTTCGTCCATTGAGCCCACATTTATTCTCTAAAGTTTATGCAAACAGGTAGGAATTGAAAAGAACTACATTTTCTATTTTTCGTTTACAAGTTTGCTCTCTGAGATATCGGGTGCTTAGATTGGTGGAACAGACTACGCGAGAAATTGTTTGAGTTGAGGCCGTTTATAAGAGCATTTTATGCCTCCGATTATATTCATTGATAGAAATAAGTCTGGATTAGTTTTTGAGTTGAATAGTAGTTGCAACTTACAACTGATTTCTCCTAATCATGCACGGTAGTTATGCTCACCTCAAGTAGAGGCTTCTCAAACCGAAAGCTGTTCATACGTTTGATGAATAAAATAAATACTTAATCTGATTTCTTGGAGATCTCTGTCCAAATCTAGATATTTTAGTGGATATTACGGAAAAAATCATACGCTATCAATACATTCCCAGGGTTAATTTCCTTCATTTCCCAAAACATTTCAATTGATTGTAATAATAAAATCATTGACAGAATTTTCATTTAGTATCATGGAACAGTATTATGCCTTTAAAATAATTGATGTTTTTTTATTAATGGTGTTACGCCTTTATATTTTGTTTACATTATAGAAAATATATTTTGATTGCTACTAAAACACTCAAAACGTTACCAATTAAAAATTTATTCCCAATTGGTATTATGGTTAATAATTACTGTAAGCTAAATGTAAATTGTTATTGAATTATTTTCATAGCCAATATGAAATTATGCCAAAATGAATAATGTTCATAAATCCATATATTAACTCGGTATAAAATTTATATTAAAAAATTATTTCAGTAATCCGAATGTGCAAAGAAATTTTCTTATTTCTTCTGTATATTCTTATATTTCAAAGATGGGAAAGATCCCTTAGAAACTTTGTATCTGAAGATGATGTGAACATTGAAATTAAAAAACAACGTCTATAGAAGAATATAAAGAAAGCTTAATTCAAAGTTTATATGACCAACAAAGGGTGAGGAGAAAACCAGAACCAATAAGAGTTGAACAAAACAATTTCATTTAGAAAGGTTAAAATATTTTAGAAAGTAATTAATTAAAATAATGAAATTACGTGGCATTCTTTACCAGAAAGCAAAGGTATAGATATACGTTACACCGTTGAAAGCAGTTCTATTTTTCAGTTAAGCTCCGCATAGAAACATAACGATCCACTAGTCAATCCACATCAAATAAATTATACTGCTCCAAATAAAACTTTCCTGTGTCAAAATCACGTCTTCTGCGGCACCACAGTTAAATCAAAATCGATCTACGATTTGTTGAAAAATATAATAGAAGAAAATTGAATTAAACTTTTTGTTAAGATTAAGCAGATAACACATTAAAATTTAATTTTTCATAAACATGTAAACAGAGTTATATTAATCTCTTTTAACGTTTTGAAAATACCTTTTAATTTTAATTTAAAATCTCTGAAACATAACAAATGCAGTTATTTTTGTAGACAGTGGACATATTTTTGTTAAGTAGAACGCAAAATAAATGAAATTTATATCAGATTTCGAGAGGATGAATTAGAGTATTTGTTGACATTATCAAAAGAAAATTTACTCTATAACAAAAGAAATGACACACCAAGAAGGAGTTGTCCGATGGAGACAAAAATTGGCGGTTAGGAAAAGTATGTACAAAATAGAAATTGATTAAAAAGTCAGAAAAATTGAATGATTTATTTCAGTTACATAGTTACAAAGTAACGAGCTCAATAAGGAGTTGACCCGCCTCTAGCGTGGATGCAAGCTGCCACACGATGTGGCATAGAGTGATAAAGCTCCCTGATGGTCTCCTGAGGTATTTCTTGCCAAATTTTCATTGTCGGGCTAGGTCATCAACATCCCCTGGTAGATGCAATCGCCTTCTCATCATATCCTAGATAAGCTCTATTGGCTTGTCAAAGAAGTGTTGGACAAGCTGAAAGACAGTTCATAGCAACACGTGCCGTATGTGGCATGGCATTATCTTGCTGAAAACTAAGGCCAGAGTACTGCAAAAGGAACGTTAGTAAAACAGGTCTCAGAGTGTCGTCGACGTACCGCTATGCTGTAAGTGTGCCTCTAATGACGACCAAAGGGGTCCGGCTATCGAGGGAAATAGCACCCCAGACCATAACTCCTGGTTCAGGGCCTGTGTGGCGTGCAATAGTGAAAGCAAGATCGGCACGCTGCCGTGGGAGTCTCCAGACACATCTTCGTTGATCGTCAATTGGAAGCCGGATTCGTCGCTAAACACTATACATCCCTGTCAGCATCATTCCCACCTGATCGAACCAAGCACCACTGTAATCTGGCTCGACAGTGTGCAAGTGTGAGTAGTAGGTGGCGTAGCGGTTGGTACGAGCGTAAATTTTTCTCTATCAGCCTTCTGTGAATGGTCATGGGGGACACTCGTGTGCGGGTCGCACATCAATCGATTGATAATGATGAATTTGGCGCTGTGACAGCTGATCTGACAATCACTCTGTCCTCCCAATCTGCTGTTTCCCTAGGTCGACCGCTACCATCATGACGCTGAAATCTGCCATTGTCCGCCCCTTCTTGCCAGTATCTTCTAATCTCCGCTTCGCTTCGACCAATATGACGAGCGATTCTCAGATTTGCCCAACCTGCCTCTTTCAATCCAATGATACGACCTCTTTCAAACTCGGACAGTTGTTCATAATGAGCTCGAATCCTGCAGCGAAACATTTTTTTTCAGTCGTTGAAAAGTATCGTAAATCACAATACAACAGAAAATTTGACCATCCGATCGAGAATCGCTTCTTGTATACACCTGCTGAGTGAACAGTTCGAATTCCTCTGTATCTCCCACTATTCATTCATTGACACTAAATTTTAATAATTTGCATATTTGATCCTAATGTCTTCGCGTACGAAATTTTATTACAATAGGGCAACTCCTACTTGGTGCGTCGTTTTTTTGTTTGTTTGTTATAGAGTGTATATTAAGACAACAAGGGTAGTCTAATGAAGCCCGAAAATAACTCCAGGTGTTCAAAGTTTACAGTGAATAAGTAATCTTAATTTCATTAAATTGCATAAATGCTTTGATTTTAATCACTTTCGGAAAGCTCTAACAAACAGATTAACTTTGGCCCATTTACAATGTAACATAATTTTAAATAAGAAATTTTGGTATGCTACCTTTATTCCAGCATTTATAGGTACTTCATGTATGCGTGAAAATCTTTACATATATATATATATATATATATATTTGCAGAATATCAAGTCTTACAGAAAGTCAACTATGATGTATTTGCTGCTTTAATTCCGACTGGTATGAAAGCTGGCGTCCATGATCATACACATCTTGTGCTTATGCCCGCCAAAGATTTTCCGCCAATTTAAAATCAAGGCTGGTAGCTGGCTAATTTATAATCGTAAATTGATTCTGTATAAATTATGTTTTAGTTGATGTAGAGGTGCAGAATGAAACATTGTGTTGCTGAAATTTCCAGTTATCACATCACACAATATTTCAAAATGGAAGTAAATGAGTCTGAAGCACATCCTGATAATTTTCTGAATATTGACCATCTTGTAAGAAACGTATCAGTAGTGACATTGAAATAGATAGCGCTCCACACCATAGCAGATACTTTCTTGGTTGCTTGTTGAAGAAAGAGTGATATTAGAGTAGGAAGTAGTGCTGCTAATAGGCCTAACCATCTGGACCATCAATATTGGATTTCTTTCCATCGTTGAAGAGTAAACCAATCACATTTTTCTAATGCATGTTTTTCTTAGCCAAAAGTAGTCATACTTTCAATGATGCGCTTTGAGCTTTGGTGTTAGCCACGATAAATAGGAAATTTGAGAACGACAATGAACTGTAGATCTGGATACAAAGATAGCTAGGTTATCGGCAATTAGACGGACCGATATTTTGTGGCAAGAAGGAACTCGGAAAAGTTGTCTATTTAACCGTCTTCTTTGGTCTCATGTATAGAGTTTTATCCGTTGTAGGTTTAACGCTTCTTCACTGAAACGTGCCATGTTTCGACAAAATATGTACACCAAATATGCAACATTGCATGTGTTTAGAAATTTCTGAGATTCATGCGTGATTCAAAATGAGATTTGCATGTGTTTAGAAATTCTGGTTGATTTTCACTCGAAGCGTGATGAAAATCGATCATTTGTTGTCGGTAGCATTCAGTGTTAACGATTTCGCCAGTTTTCGCTGCCCATAATAGATCACACCTTTCTGTTCCCACAAAACATTGTCTTCTGTCCGTAGCGATTTGGCCTTGCAGTCGATGTTTATGGTTCACCTGGAGTTACTCATGATGTCTTGAGTTTAGGATTCTCGTAATATATCCACTTTTTCATTCTCATTCACAATTCTGTGGGGAAATGACTTTCTTTTGTACCTAACAAGTAGGATTTCGCAAGTGGTTTTTTGGTTTTCCTGTTGTCTTTCATTCAGTTAATATGTAGAATCTATTTCTTCTCTTCTGGATCTTTCCCATGGCTTTCAAACATATGGAGACAGCTTCTCGTGTCACACTTAATTTATCCGAGAGTTCTTATTGCGCTTGAGCATCATTCTCATCCAACAATGCTTGCAATTCGCTGTCTTCAAACTTTCCCAGTTGTCTTCTACACTCACGTAAAAATCACCACTTATGAATTTTTTAAACCCCTCAAAATGCTATGATTTATCAATAGCATGCTCTCTGTAAGCTTAGACATGCATTCAATGCGATTCTGCTGCAGTTTTCTTCATATGTGACAGAAAATCAACGCTGTCTGCGATTCGTTGTCGCTCTAGGCGTGTTTTGGCGGTAACTATATTGACAGCTACCGCCATCTATGAGCGAATTCCGGTTTCATATTCACATAAGTAATGTTAATATATATATATACATATATAACTCAATGAAAATATACACATATTCGAATTTTACTAGCGCGTTTTTTTCCTTCCATTTTATCCTGAATTTAAATTATTCAAAGAAAAAAAATGCATTTAACTTCATGATCTCCAAAAGGTATTCAGTAAATAAATGAAATCCTATGTCCGATTAAAACCTTTCTTTACGTATCAAACGATGAGTTGAAAGTTTGGATTGATTTTCCTTAGTGTAAACGTGATCAGGAAACAAAAGATTCGCTCCTGCAACAATTGATCAATGAATTTCCATTCATCTCCTTTCAGTTTATTTTAATTTGTTTTTAAATCAGAATGGCTGCGAAACATTTGTGTGTATAATATAAAATCGCGAATATTAAAACAAGCGTTAAGAGACAAAAGTCTGTCTACAGCTGAGAAAGAAAGCAGGAATGGAATTTACATTGAGAGGCGAAAAAGTATATGTAACTTGAACTAAAGGTTATACGGGGAAAAATATGCTCAGAGGAGTAAAACAGTTTTTAACTTTCCGATCTAAAATAATTTATTTATTGAATTTAAAAAATTTCCAGTAAAAAAAACTACGTCTGCCATTTCCATCTGACTGATCTTTTCTAAAATGAAACAATGAAGTGAAATCGTGTCCCGAACTACCCATTTTTTTGTTTAACTGCCACACCAAGCAAAGCATTAATCAGTTTAAAAGTTCACATTTTTCAGATGGAAGGAACCAATCTCTTAAGATTGATTCTCATTCTTGACAGTACCAGACTTGAATTTTTTTCTTTTTCTTATTGTATTTCGATGGTATAGAGTCGTGAGATTTCAGAAATATCAATGGGCTGAAAGTCTTAGCGCTTTTATCCATATTAGACGAATAGTCAATCAATGTACGTACTGAAGAAAAATGTAACATAATTTTTTCATTGGTACAAAGTGTTATATTGAAACAATTTTAATCAATTTTTACTCTATGGATAAGTAGAAACAATTTTGACAAATTTTGTTTCAAGTTAAACAATAGACAAAATGCTCTTAATAATATACCAATTATTAATTCAAAAATTATGTCTTTAATAATAATTACATTTTTTTTTTTCAATTTCAAATACTTTTGAAGCACAACAGGTGTCTGTAATAATTATAAATCAAATTTTTTTTCATATTGGAAAGAAACAAGAATGTGTAGATTCAGTGTCATGGATATGATAGAAAATTTATCTAAAAAAAGGGTCACTCAAAAAAGCACATTTTCGAGTATCTTAAGCACATTTAATCAAGAAAATAACCGAAAGTGTTTTCATTTAAAATGACTACAAATTTCATAAAAATATTTTTATGATATCAGTATATCAGAACCCAATATAATCTGATCAAAATTTATTTTTTCGTTATTAAAATTAACTGGTAACACAAAACTAATTACAGAGGAATTATTTAGCTAAAGTACTCTAGACATATAAATGTTAAAAGCCTTAGATGAGAAAAAGAAGAGTTTCAAAAGATTAGAAGTAAGCATTTTAATCTATGTAGAGAGTAAATGCCAAATTTGATACACACTTGTGACATCGCAGCTTGGCAGATTCTTTACACATTTCTTTGGTTGTGAGAGATAAGAAAAATTTGCCTTATGAATTATTTGAGTTCAATCTTCTTAATGTTAGAATGATTTAAATCTTGAATTAGAAACTACTAAAACTTCTTAAAAAACTAAGATGAATGAACCAGAATGAAAATGTAATCTAGAAAAAATTAATGTTCCATATACTTTTTAGAAAATTTCTCTAAATTTCTATTAATTAAAAAATAGCATCTACTTTGGTATTTCATTATACAGTTTAACAAAATTATATATCCATTATTTCTGATTCTATATAATGTAACAATTATATCTTTAGTATTAAAACATAAAATATCAGAGAGCGCTGTCATTACACACATTTCAGAAAGATGAGTCCTTTTTAAAAACACGAATTTATAAATATTTTTGAATCCTTATCTTCCAACAGCTTGCACGCCACTTTTTAAAAAAATTTCATTTAAGAAAAGCGTGAAAAAATAATTTGTAAAAAGATGTATTTTTAAATTATTATATTAAAAACACAATTTTTATTCTACTGGAAATATGAAGATTTTAAGTACAAATAAGAAATAAAGTTACAGAAAAGTTTAATCACTTATGAAAGAATGAATCATTTGTTTGATCTATATTACCCCAAATATAGAATACTCGGATAGCGTCACATTTTCTTTGTCTATTTTAAATCAAATAAAGGAGATAAGAGGAGCTACTTCTCATTAATCCACATCGAACCTTAAATCTTCCACCAAACGCTCATTGAATGTAGTTGATACAAAATTCACATCTTGCAAAAGGACTACAATCGGATAATTTCTCTTGCAGACAGTGAATATTCTAAGGTTTGATCGATAGACCACACCAGAAAAGAGCGTTCCTGTATTCAAAATAGCACAAAAAATAAATGACCTACCTATCTTTTACCGATACATTTTGAGGCTAAAATCGAATTTCATAGCTGTCAAAATGGAGATAGGAAGGTGACAGCAAGCCTGTAGGGAGGTAAGACTCAAGAAAAGTTTTGTCTTCCTTCAGAAAAATTCAGTCAGGTTTCGTATGGTAACTTTAAGGATGCAGAAAAATTGTTTTAGTCTGACGAACAAGCGAATAACAAATCAATACCAAAAAATCCATTCAATGGAGTTTAATAAGAGTTAAATGTACAGAAAAGAGAGCTTTACATTAAACTTTTATGATAAAAATATTCATTTGAAAGGTAATATATTTGAATTTCTATCTTGATTTTTTTTATTCTTTAAAAACAGCATTGTTTAGGAACATTTGAATTGTGTAAAAGGAAATGTAATGTAAGTTGGCAATGCTTATAATGCATAAGCTATCGAATAAAACAACTGCTTCAAATTAAAAGAGATTTCCAAAAGTTTTGATTTAAGAAACTTTCTTCACTCACACGCTTAGCTGTACCCAATTAAAAAATCAATTCTGTTTTAGAAATTTTTTTAATTTAAAAATCATGCACATAAGCACCATTTTTAATGTGAAGTATAATTTTTTAAGAAAATTTTTAAGTGGTTTCACTGAATTAGATTTACATAGATAGTTTTTATTAAATATATTGCTGAAAATGTTTCTCTAAAGATTACACGTATTCATACTAATTAAAATCTTCATTCATAAAAGGGTTTCATCCCAATTTCTTAAAAAGATTCTGAAAAGAATTTTTATTACCGTGTTAAATAATGACTTTGCGTTGATATTAGTAAACAAAAGGCTTATTTTCATAATGTAATTATTAGTGAATGTTTATTTATAGGCATTGCTGAATTCTGAGATCATTCATATTTCTATTAATCTAGCAGTATACTATTGCTCTAATTACAATAATTATTAATGATGGAAGAAGCTATTAATTAGTTATTAACTTTAAAATAAAATAAAACGGGTCATTAAAAATGCAATTCAATTTATTAATTAGAAGAAACGTTAAAATAAGTTTAACTCATATTATAAATGAAACATTCTATCGTTGTTGATACTGAAATAAGTTCCGTAACTCTTTAATAACACTATTAACTTTGAGAAATAAATGTAAAAATAAGCAAAACATAACACTCCTCTTAATTTCTTAAAACAACAGTATTTCCTTAAAAGAAAAAAAAATCAGGTTGTAACTGTAAAGAGAATAACATAATACCATAAGCCAGTAATGAAGACCTATAATCCGATATTATCTAACAGGTTTAAAAAAAGAAACAAATGTCGAGTCAAGCGATTTAAAGACAAAGGACAAAAAAGGAAGAAATTAAACGTTTTCACCCGAGAATAGTTGTAACATTATTAAAAAAGATATTCTAAAGCATTATAAGATTTAAGTAGAAAGCATTAGATTTAAAGAATTTAAGATTGAGAAAGAAAGAATTTTAACATTTGAAGAAGAAAAGTATTTAAATCTGTTTGTTTGGAAGCTAAGCACATCTAATTTTTAAGAAAAAAAGTTCAGAAAGTTTATTTAACGAATTTTTCATTTTTCATGCATTTCTTTGACTGTATATACATCTTACGAATACATATAGTTTATCTAATATAGATTTCAGAATTTTTGTTGCTATTTAAGATCGAAACTAGATTCTAAAATTAATTGAATTTGGAGGATATTGGAATATATATATATATATATACATACAGTATAACTTAAAATTAAATCGCTAATGTAGTTAATTTAAATCAAACATAATATTGAGTTAAACATAATAGAAATTAAGTGATTTATATATAAATTCTGTTAGTCAATATATAAATTTTAAGGAGACTAATTTAGATTTATTGGTTGATTGCTTATTAACATCGCCTTTAGTAACAACACGAGACCCATTGGCAACAGACCTCGTAATTTTGAGCCTCGGACCAGTGGTGAGGGCACACTTGAGTTGACATCGGAGAATAGCTTAGGATAACAGCTTAGGGTGAATACCTCACGCTTAATATTTTGATTATCTCTTGCTTATTGTTATGGAAAGTATAATTATCAAGTATTTCTACTGATAATATTTGATACTATAACAGTATATTTTAAGGACTGTAATATATCTACTTGTTCGCTTAACGAATATCTATGTTATTACAACGAGGAAAATTTACAAACTTAATATAATTAAATTACCTTTTTCTGTTATTAACAAAATGTCATTAGATTTCAAAATTATTTTCTTGTTAAAAGATGTCAATATTGGTTGTGCTTCAATTTCATTTTAGATTTGGGGGAAATTTTTCTTAACTGTATTATTATTGAAAATGTCTTGTCATTAAAATTATATTTGAAACATATGTTTTTTACAAAATCTTATCACTATTTTCAATAGTAAAGCATTCCTTTCAGATGATTACACTAAAATATACAATGACGTAAGCCATTAAAAATTTTCAAAGCAATTAAATTCTGAGATTTTTGATACTAATTCACAGAATGACTAAGCTATGTGTCTGAAGACCAAAAACGACACCGAAATGGACAGAAAAAAATATTCTTCTTTTTGTGGCATTATCAACTCCGTTGAAACAAAACAAAATGCAGAATAATACTGTAAAATTAATTGAATTTTGTTATTGAATATAAAAATATATTAACGTTTTAAGAGGAAATACAGATGTTGAATAAGTAAACTTAAACATGGAAACGTTGTTAAAAAAAGAGGCTTGTAATGATCATTTCACTTCAAAAATTTTAAAAAATATATAAATATGTATTTATACAAGAATTATGATATTTAGAAAGTAAAGGTTTGAAAAAAATGTCAGATTTGCTTGTTTCTGAGAACTGAACTAAACTCAATGCAATAAGTCAACACTACAGCTCCTTGAAATAAATTAAGAATAAAAGTTTTAAAGATAACATCTGTGGTAAAAAATGACTTTGCAAAGCTTTTTCAGAGGGAGAGGATGTGAGACAAATTCTTCTACACATTAAAGAGAACAAAAGGATTCATTCGTATGCTTTAAAATTAAAAGAAAATAGATTTCTTTAAATAATTTTAATTTTCGTGATGCTACATTTTTGTAACTTTTGGAAATCTGTTAACATATTTAATAAAGAAGAAAGTCGTACAAAATTTATATTATTGGATCCAATTCATTTTCTAGAAAAACAATTCATTTAATAATTATTTTATTGTTATAATATTGATCTATATACTCTTATATTATGCTCTTATGATATTGAACTCTGTTTCTGTTTTCTAATTTAATGAAACAGAAATAGAGTAAATTAGCTGAAAGTAGAAATAATCAAATTCCTTTTAGAATTTCTGTATTTAAATATTTGCCATGTGTTTTGGAATCATTTATTGCCCACATCAAATTTCATGTTGAGAAAATTTAATGTGTTTTCGATGGTTATTATTTTACTTCATTCTGATCAGCAAATTAACCTTTTTTTCTTTTTTTTTTTTTTTGAAAAAATGAATGAAATTATAAGAGGTGATAGAATGATTAAACACTAAATTTGAAGTACTTCTGAAAGGAAAAAATACTTGTTTAAACGCATCTTAATATCCTCATGCGTATTCAATTCAAAAATTTACATGACATGGATTATTGCTTCTGAATAAAATAAATCAAATAATATAAAGTTGCTTTTAAATATGTTTTTATTCTTTCTTTCTACTTGTTCATAACAATACATGGTGTGAATACTTTTCTAAGAAAATGCATCCAAATTTGTTATGTATATAGCAATATAAAATTTATAATTCTTTATAAATACGAAGGGACGAATCCTCATTATTATCAAAGAAAATTCATATTGTACTTCAATAGATCAAACCATTATCTATCCTAGGATCATAAAACCGATCTATATTTTATATCCTAAGTTATTAATTTTAGATTGTACATATAAAAAATTTTATTAAATGGTGAAAGCGTAGTCGTTTTAATTAAGAAATTCCTATGTTTCCACTGCATTTTCTTCCTCAGGATAGCTGTTGATTTTAAATTTAGCTTAAAATTTACCTTTAGTTTTTCTTATTAAAATCATATAATAAGAAAATTTAATTTTTAGAGCTTAAAATTAGGTATCAGAGCTACATAGCTTGTGATCAGGAAGTAGCGAACGCAACCGAGTTTCTATCTAAGTAGGAAAAAGCTGAGAGCTAGCGCTCTGATTAGCTAATCGGTTAAAGATGGATTTCTCTCAGTTGTAGAATTGACATTTTTTGTAATATCCTTAAAATTTTCAACTACGCTCTCCTTCTTCTGAGGTATTTTTAACTCTATGAGTATGTGTTACTGTTAAAATTTTTTTCTTTCTTTGATGAATTTATTTAAAAATTTTCAATTAATGTGTGTGTGCGTGTTTATTAGATTTTCTATAATATTCATCCAAAAGTAAAAATAGCACTAATGACGTACACAGCAAAAATTGGTAATTAAATAAATAGTTTAATCAAAAAGAATCAACTTAATATTACCATTTTATTCCAAAAATTCAACTTTTAACTGTTTATGCGCGAAGTTGTTTGAAGAATTCTTTAAATGTTTTCAGAACTTCAATAAAGAACATATTTAACTGTCATAAAAGTTTTAACAGGTGTTTAAATTGTGTCGTTGTGGAAAACATAATATTAAATAATAATTTATAAACTTTTTTTTTACAAAATAATATGAAAAGAACGATCTAGGCCTCCATCAGTTCAGAAAAAAACTCGTCAAAAGTGAAAAATAAGCAAAAACATACATATTTGTTTAGATTGCTTTCTCATCGTGCCCTACAAAGTATTCCTTTAAAACATAATCATTTCCAGCAGAGTTCTGAAAATTATATGACTCGTACATTCATTACTTATAGAAATAAGAAAAATAAATTTAGATACAATTTTCAATACTACAAAATCTCTCGAGTAGAATAATTGAAAGAGCCCTTACCCTTCTTTTGGTATTACGCTCCAATACTTTAATGAACTTCCTAAAATAAACACTCTCGGAGATTTTAACTCATCTTATAGCATTTATATACGGATGCGAAACTACGAAGCACTCTACTACTTAAATAGCAAGTAAATTAAAGTTCGCTTTAAATTTCAGTGTATTTCCACACATTATCACACATTCTTTTTAAAAAGATTGCAGTGTGGTTTTTTTTTAAATCTAAGCTTCAGCCTCGCATTCGATGTCTTCCTCAGGCTGAAAGAAATGTATTTTGTGGAAAACCACTTAAGTGTCTGGATAAGTATATCTAGACATCGAAAATGTTCATCATCATGAAATCGTTCCTCGGCAATTTCTCGAGAGGCATTCTTCATCAAAGGCGAGGAATCAGAAGAGTATTGATTGTTTAATGCAGCCATTTGAACAGTGTAGAGAGGATTCAGAATCAAGGACTATTATCACTGCCAAGAAAGTCTCTTTCAGATTAAACAGAATCCGAACGAGCAATTGAGGCTTTTTTTTTTCATTTTAGCTAATAATGCCAGTGAGAGATCTTGTACATGCCAGTGGGAAAATCTTTTATTAGATAAATACACTCTGAGCCGATGTTAATAATTGAAACATAAAAGTTAATTCGGTAGATTACTATTATTTTTATTAATAAAATTACTTGAATATTTTTATTTGTATTTCCTGTCAGTAAAATGAAATGAGATCAGTATAGAGACTGCCATAACTACATCTTTTCAATGAATCTATTGCCAAATTTATTTATCAAATTTAAGCACTTATTGAAAATTTTCCCTCTATATTTATAGAGTTAAAAAGAGATAAATCTAAAGTGTATAGTCTACTCTAGAGTGTATTTTTTTAATCTTGTGTAAGAACGCGCGTGCGCGACAATTAATGTTCCAAACCTTTCCAAAAAAGGAGCCTTCATTTATAGATAAAACAATACATTTAGAAGTGATAAGATATACAATATTTTTGAACCCATTAATTACAAACTAATATTTATTTCCCTCGTGAAAGTAACAATTATAAAGTAGCATATCAAAATTAACAACAGTGAACTCTAATACTCGCTAATGTAATTTCCGCAACAAAAAAAAAAAAAAGAAGAAACGTGAACAACAGCCATAAAATTAAAAATTAAGAAACTGGATAATTTAAAACATGCTGTTTCCTAATAATTTCAATAAGGTACACACGAAACTTTGTTCCAGGTCGATAATTAGTTTTGTGTAAACCACTTAAAAAATATTCTACTCACGAACTTCCGTTAAATAACTTTATTAACTCTGGTTCTTAATAACATTCATTCGGCTAATTAGCTTCTTAATTCGATTCTACCTTAGCAGTTATTTCTCATAATGCAATTCCCTTCAATCAGTATTAGAAACTTAGTTCCAATTTTCCATTCTCTGATTAAATAGTGGGAAAATTAAGCTTTTTTACTTTTACACATATAACCTTCAACTCAAAAATTAATAAAATCGAAATATACAATGATTCATTTTCACTGTATTCTTAATTCTTATTCGAATGGTTGAGCTTACGAAGCAATTTAATTCCTCTTCATGAGCTAAAATAAATAATATACGGATGATGTAGCATTTTCTCTTTCCATATTTTATTTCTTTTGTTTTGAACGATACATATTAGTACAAGCATTCACAAATATATTTTACTGAGAGATAAATAACTTACGATTTGAACAGATATTGTACATCTTAAAAAATTGCAACATATTTTAATAAGTATTTTGATTCGTTATTAACTAAAATGTGCATTAAGACTTTTCAATGATTTTATTTTTCACCGAGAGAAAAAACTTTTCAATTGCTAACCTGTTCAACAAAATATATAATGTTAAAAAGAAACAGTGCATCATAGTTTATTTCAAAGCACACACACACTTGTGTATGTGTTTCTCCTGTTTTAATATAATGCAATTTATAAATAGTAATAATACTTATTTTCATAAAATTTTAGTTATGACATTTTATACATTTCTTAAGATTATAATGAATTAAATGTATTACATTTTTCTCATCCTTTTTGAATTTAGATCTCTTTTAAGCGGCATCTGAAATTACTTTGATATAGTTAACTAGAGCATTAAAGACACTAATTTTAATTAGAAACTCCTTTTTTAATATGTTAATTATATTTTTGGAATAAGTTTCTTTATTCTGATTTAAAAAAATGTTAACCTTAATATTTGAGAATATAAATAAGCAATTAAATTTACCAGCGAAATAAGAAAAAATGTTACTAACTGCTTATAAATAGATGCACATATAAATAAATTTTATGCAAAGCAAGGATTGCTAATATTTTTTGAAACGAATATGCTTGTGCAAGTATTACATTTCTTTACACGTAATTCAAAAGTAAAACATTAATTTCAAAAAGCAATCATAATGGTATTATCTGGTGCCCTTTTCCTGGGGAATAACCTAGCTGTTTTCAAACTTAGCCATATTAATGAGTATTAGAGATTAAGAAAATACACAGAGAATAAAATATAGAGAGAATAAAATACAGAAAATAGACGTTAAAGTATTGAGAATGGAGAAGAAAATAGAATGGAGAGAATGGAGAGAATAGAATATAGAGAAAATAGAATATAGAGAATGGAGAAATTAGAAATAAAGAATGGAGAGAATAGAATATAAATAATATTAGAAGCTAGATTAAAATAATATTAGAGATACTGTGAAGTAATCTTTAAGTAAAAAAGTGTTTAAAACTAAATGCCTAATATCTTGAAGGATAAACATCAAAGGAAAGAACTTCTAAGGTATCAAGGAAACATAAAATATAAACTAGAATCGTATCATCCATAGATTGGATAGAGTCAACGTTCCTTAATCGGTTCTAATGAAAGTCCATTACAACAAATTAGCCTCTAATACACGACCCTGGATTGCGAGATCCTAATACTTGAATAAATAATGAAATTTCGGACATTTATTTAGAATGAAGCTGGGCCTAATATTGCATGTCTTATGTGTATTCCGCAATAAATTCCACCTAATCCTATTTATTCAGCACCGTTCTAATTTCGCCAACCGTAAACAGCTCAAATAATTAGATCAGGAATCATCCAGATGGCTTTATTAACATTCTTGTAATGTGTGATCAGCTCTAACAGTAATGCTCAATCATTCGTAATAGTAATGCTAGATTACCTCTCAAGATTAAAGAAATCCATGGTACATTCGTCTGAATAGAATTCATCACAGATTTTCTAATCCTACTTAGATTATGGTTGCAGGATCTTTCAGTTAAATCAATTTGAATCGGATAACAATTTGTTCTCGTTATCATCCTCAACAGGACATGCATATCAAAGTTTATTCCTGATGTAACAAAATGCATTTTCAATTTATTTTATCTTAGTGCATCTCCAAGCAGAGTTCAAAATTATTTATAGTAAGTATCCCATATTTGAGACTATTTCTATTGCTCCTTGAGTTGATTTAGGAAATGAATTCGGGTCTTCACACGGAAATAAAATTCTCAGTTTCTTAAAATGTGTAAGTAGATAATAGATAAATAAATTAGACATTAAGAAATACAGAAAAATCTACGATCTTTCATTGCAAAAATATTATAAGCAGTTATCTATCACTGGGAACAAAACTTATTCAAATTGGGATAGTTTTCAGTCATATATTATTTTTGGGTTAGTGGACTAAGTGCTCTTCAATGTTCTTCTCATTGATTACATTTGTCTTTTACAAGCATTCCAGTTTCCTCACAATTCATTTACATATTTTTTTAAAATTCAAAATGCATCTTACTACTCAGATTTTGCTTAAGAAGCCAAAATGTTTTAATAATACAACCTTTTTGTTTCATAACAAAAATACTCAAACACAGGCATAGATTATTTCAATTATTTGAACATTATACAGCTACAAAAATATTTAGAGTGTTTCTTTGCGAATAATTGCATTTAAAAAAGTTCAGATTTTTTTTCTTCAACTTTCTCTTTATGATTCGTTTCTAAGCCCCATGCGCCAAATTCCTTAATTTATTTTTAAATATGAGTAAAAATCTTAAGAAAATATTATTTTAAATATTGAATTACAAGAAAGATCTTTAAAATATTCTTAAAAAACAGGGAACGATATTAAAAATTTACAAAAGTTACAAATATTTCAAAATTAGAATTTAGCATTTGAATCCATTATACTCCTTAAAAAATTTATAATTTGAAATCTATTCTTAAAAATATATATTCTACGATTTAATCCAGTAGGATTTTACCAAAATAAATATCACGGTTATTGTTATTAGAGTTTATTGTGATTGTTAATAAAGAATATTCCTGTGACCTTCATTGGATTCCTGTGTACATGTCAACATTGTCGGCAATGAATGTGCATATTTGCTACCCACGAAAGCACGAAATAAGAGTCAGATTTATCCTACCACCTCACTGGACGATGGAAAACCTGCGGCTAACTGTTGACATTTTAGTCGAATTTTAAAAAAAACCATAATTACATTCCTTATCTTCTCCAAATCAATAACAACCACAATAGCAAGGTCGCACTACAAGGGTATGAAAATTCAATACAAGAGCCGATATCAATAGTAGAAATTGTCCATATACTCCATTGACACCAGAGAGTATTAATAACTGTCGAAGAATTTTACTGAATGTTTTTAAACTTGACGTTGTCCTCTCATTTATTTATCCCCAAATAGCAGATTTTTATAGCCTAAAGGAAACCGAGTTTATTTGACAAACCAAGTCAACAGATTATTCTGGAAAAGCAAGCACTCCAGCACCCCTAATAGAGAAGTTGGCACCAGATTATTGATGAGCCTATTTATACATGCACATTACAATATATTTACAAAATTATATTACAAATAGGAAAAAAATTATTACAAGGGCACGAAAATTCAACACAAGAACTTACATTTATGGTAAAAATTATCCAAATACTCAACTGACACCATACCATATTTATAATTGATCAAATATTTTACCGAATCTTTTTATACTTGACATTGTCTTCCCATTTATTCAGATACTTCATTACGCATCTGATCTGACAGCTGCTATCGTTCATATCTTTGAGACTATCTAGAATCTTCATTAGTTCCATTATCATTATTATCTACCTATGCTCTTCATGATCTATGTGTGTATGTGGACGCGACAATAACAACTGCAATTATTTACTAGCATTTTATTCATTAGAGAAAATTCTGAAAAACTTATCTTTCTAAGAAATCAATCGACTGTACATTTTTTTAGTCCAAGGGAGATACAATTCACCTGGCAAACTACGTCAGCAGGCTACTCTGGAAAAACAAGCGCTCCAACACTCCGAAAAGAGAAGCAGGCACCAGTCCTTTTGTAAACCAACCATTTTGTACACAGATATTACAATATATTTACAAAACAATAGAACACAAATAGAATAAAAAGTTATCGGTAGATCATGTGTGGATTGATTTACAATTAAATGGTAGAAGGTAGGTTTTGAACAGCGTAGTCATTCATTTAGCAATTAGACACAGCATAAAAACAGACAAATAAAATAGGTAATCGAATTGCACAACAGATGATAATTTACGAAGAACCATTAATATAATAGCTTATAGGTAAAAAAGATTGAAAATAAAGTAAATTTTGATAACGAAGTATAAATGATATTAATAATATTTTAAAAAAAAGAGATCCACAAACTAATCTGCAGACTAAAATAATTCGAGGAATGAAAAACTAATTAGAGGTATTTTTGTTTGGAAGTATAGGTGATAATTATATAAGCGTGGAAAAATACCATGAGTATGATACACGTACAAATATATTCTTCTATGACTGTATAGTACTAAAGTAATCAAAATGTCATTTTCCTCGTTCATTTACAATACGCCTGTTCATAACGTTAACAAAAGCTCTGACTTTGTGAAAATTAATACTCACATATCAACACACTAAACTTGATACATTTTATGAGGATTTTTTTCCTTAAAATATGTAACAAAAATAAACGTTGTTTCACTTTAAATGGTACGCCAAAATACCAGTTATATAAAATAGTTATAAATATTTCAAATCAAATAATCACTTTAAAAAGCGACTGTTAAATCTGAAATGCAAAAAAAATTTAATAGATATAAGGACATGGATATATAATGTTATTTTTCTCCTTTACTCAAAAATATTGTGGAGGATATGTTGTAAAAACATTTTAATTGATATTTTGTTTCTTCAATAACATCATAGTGATCTGGAGTATTATTGCGATCTGAAATAGTGTTGGATAGATTTTAACATCAGTTGATGATTTATTTCGAGAAAATTTTTTTCAATTGCGATATTCGAAAGGATGCTTGAAATTTTTTTGGTTTCCATTCTTTATCATAGAGTTTTCCTTAAATGATAAATGCTTCCAGAATTTAACAACTACTTCGATATATCTTAGTAAAAATATGTGAAACGAAAACTCCATTACTTATAAAAATTCATAAGTTTGAAAAAAGAAAGAAGGACTTTTTCCTTTTCATTACGATACGCGGGCAATTTACAATGCCTATAGAACTGACGGTACGTAAAAATTCCATTGAGAAATTTGCATAGTAAATAAAAAATCAGTGCTACTTAGCTGAAATACAGCAATAAATCATATTCTAAGACCTTATGAAATGAAGGGAAAGTTATTGTTCGCTTACTTTCATTGTTTTTGAGTAACTGCAAAAAAGTTCAAGGAAACTGAAGATCACGATACGGTAGACTTGAACGTTAGCGTTGAAAGAAGTGAATTTTTTTAGAAAAAAGAAGGTTTCATTTTGGCTACTTACAATTGTTGCTTCTTCGTGAGACAAGAGAATGAATTGATCTAATTTATGTAAGTAATGTACGGTTAGAAAACATCATGCAAGCCTCTAAGGTAATTCGCATTAGAATCGTGTTCTCATACACTGTTAGCTCTGAAATTTTCCAGTTTTGAAAAAGGCAATTAATATATATTTATATAAAAATTAAATGAGCATTTATTTATTATTTTAAAGTGTGAATAATTTTGCTATACAATTAATATTAATCAAATTCCATAATAGAGGGTCGTTCAATAATTCCTTAGAAATTCCAAGAGATGGTGCTCGTAGCATCGAAAATGGTTTGTTTTTAGTAAGCATCTTGACTCACTACACAGTTGTCTAAGTCTCAGTTACTCGCATTAATGATCAGGATGTCTTTCGCACCTCAAACATTCTCCATCATAACTTTTCCAGCCGATGAGACGATCTCCGCCTCTTTTTCAAAAATATTCACCGGAATCATCATAAAGTTTTGATTTTTGCTTGATTTCCGGTCCATAATGATGAATCTATGTCTTACCAACGGGGACAACTCGACGATAAATGACGTCTGCAATTCGACAAGGAAGAAATCAAATTTTGATTTGGCTGCAAATGATTTCCAAATCAAAACTGACTTATGAATCAATATTAAATTTGTTTCAGCTCCGTTTAACAGATAGTAATACCCAATGGTAACAACAATTTACCTTAATGATGTCATTTATCTTCAAATACTAGTACTTTTTTGACAACCATCATAGCTAAGAATAACATACTTTACCTTACATTTTCACCTATGTTTTATAAATATCTACATATTTAATTTTAAAAAACTTTAGCTTTTCTCGCTAAATAACTTACAATAATAGCAACATAATGTACAATTTATAAAGATTTTTATATATTTTTTAAAAATGCAATATTGAATATTTCATTATAAATAAGTTTGATCCATCGCTCTATTTTCTGAGTCCTTTTGTTTTCCTGGTTTTCAAATAAGCATTAGCTACTTTTCTGTCTTCTATTTCTCTCTCTCTCTCTCTAAAAATGTGACCACGCCCATAGCAATTAGGATATTTCTTAAAATTGTTCGTGAACTTCACTACTACCCCTTCAATCAATATATGCAACGCAATAACAGTATTTTATGCGCTTTTAGAATAATAAAATATCAAACAGAAGTGCATTATAACAAATGTCTGTTGAATGTCATAAAATATTTTTTTGCATTATTTTCTGTATATATATATATATATATATATATATATATATATATATATATACACATATTTGTGTGCGATAAAATTTAGGTACTCTCACAACGAGAATGAAATTATTTGTTCGAACTTGGGTTCGGATTCTTAATCATTATGTGGGGCAATCAGGTGAAATATTCGATCTTTCTCTTTTCAAGTAATAGGTGAATATTTTTGTCGAAACGGAAATTTTCTGATTGAGTAAATGCGCAAATTTAAAATTCTGTAAGCAAATACGAATATATATGGAAACAATGAATACTTTCTGAAAATTATAGGGAGATTTTCTAAATAACGAAAGGTGTGTTTTCACTTGAATATATTACATATACGTAGTTTTTAGCATTATAGCTTTTTTCTTAAGATATACATATTCTCATCTTATTATTTTTGAGTGAGTTATTGAAACTTTTTAAAAGATTTCTAAAACTAATAATTATCAATATTATTTTATAACTGTTTTAAGAATTCCAAGAACAAAAATATAAAAGGGAAAAACAACTTTATACAAATGTTCGGATGTTTGTCAGTGAAAAATGGTAAAACATTCTTAATACCTAAGTTTTCAAGCGTCATTAAAATTTTATTTTTCGATGATTAGATATTTTTTATGTTTATGCTACTTTAATAATTATTTGCATGTAATACCCATTTTTATCTCACTACATTAAAAATTACAGAAACCCCTTTTAAAAATATTTTTTCTTGTAAACAGTATTTAAAAAAGAATCATCCGTCCAAAATGTTGGTTAGGTTACAATCAATCATACGTAATAATACCTGTCTGTTATGTTTCTTCCTTATACAAGTAGGATCACTGTAATCAACATGTGGTTGATTTGTGTGGCATATCAAACAGAATTCACACTAGAGTTCCACCGTGGCCGTGGTAGCTTAGTGGTCATGGTTTTCATTCAGTCGCGGGTTCGAGCCTTGGTCACTAAAGACCCCCCGTGTAACCAGGGTTGATGCACGTTAAATTTGTCAAGGACAAAAGTCCTTCTGTTGGCGTAGTGTGAAAGTTAGGAGAGAGAGGTATCAGCTCAAGTGTCGTCCTCGTCATTTGACCGAGGTTCAAAATTAAGAGGACTGTCGCCAATAGCCCTTGTGTTTGCTTCTAGTGCGACGTTAATAAAACCAAACTAGAGTTCTACCAAGTGAAATTGACAGTTTGAACTATTAAATCACGCATTTCTTTTTTTGCTTTGTTAACAGTGTACAAAATTATCATCTAAGTAATTTTAAAACCGCATTCAATTGACGCGCATTACTGCGTCTTACAGTATCGATATAAACACGTTTAGAAACTTTTGTGTCTGAGACATTTTATCAGCCACGAGATATATTTCAGGCAAAGACAAAATTGTATCTCTGAATACATTATTAGAGTACTCACACATATAGTATCTCAAACCCTTATATATAAACAGAAATAAGTAATTAAAAAGATCTGAGTTATTTAGCAATTAATAGGCTCATCAAGTGATTTCAAAACAATTGTGCAAGAAACATTTTGTATAAAACTAATATTGCTTATAATTTCAGAAAACTTTTTTCATTGCCTCGGAAATTTTGTACTTTGGTCATGGATTACTAAACAAATGGATTAATCAATTGATTTCTTATTAACGTTGCACGTAGAGCAACAAGAGTGATTTAGACGACGGACCTCGTTATTTTGAACCTCGGTCAAGTGACGAGGACGAAAACTGAATTGGCATCTCCCTCTCAAAACTTTCACTTCCCACCTAAAGGAGAACTTGAAATCTCAACAGATTTACCGTGCATCAACTGCACTACATAGTGGGTCTTTAGTGGCATCAGGAATCGAATTCACGACTCGATGGAAACAACGCCGGTTGTGAGTTAGCCACCATAACCACTACTCTTCCGCGGCCATCTAAATAAACGGAGGATCATATTACTCAAGAAACTGTCCATTTAATTTTGTAATTTCTTGAAAAATAAGTTAGAATTTCTATGCACAAAAAAAGCATTAATTATTGATGTTACAATAGTTTGCAATAAAAAATACCCAAACATCACAATCCACAGATCCTTCGATATCCGTCGATTTTTAATCCATATAAACTGCATATATAATAGATTTAGATTTAAGATAATGATAAACTTTATATTTATGAATTAAAATATTATTTACAGGATTGAACCCCATTAGATATATTTTTATAACTGAAACAGGAATATTTAATCACCATAAACGAAATAAGAGATAAATGCCTTTTAAGTGCAAAATTATGATTAAATTAATGATAAATTATTTAGTTACTTAAATTATACTCTTGTTTAAATTGTATTAAATGAAATCTTTCTCCGAACATCTAACACACAAAACACAAAATTCTACATAAAAAATACTACCTGCTACAAAACTATTGCAAAAGATTCTTAAAAATTAACATAAAAATAATTAAAAGGAGCCTGACGAAAATTATTCACACGAATTAAAGAACGGTCACAAAATTCGGATTAAAAAGGTACTTTAATAAAGCTAAAGCGTGAAAAAAACGTCCAATGTCTAAAGTACATACTCTCATTTGTTTGTTCCACAGCCCCAAACAAACATTGACTTAACATTGTTGGTTGAAGGTTTTCAAATTCGTTAAAAGGGAGGAAGATCAGACCAACCAAAATACATTGCCGCGCAGAATATGTCAAGAGAAATTTCGTTCATGAATATTATACTATTAGATTCCAAAAACTGTTATGGATTTTCATTTGATATTCAATTTCAGCCAATTCTTTTAATCATTTGAATTACTAACACGAATATCCATTTTATTTCTCCTATTGTGTTATCATTTATCTTTTTTAATGCAGGATATCCAAGTTTTGAACGCTACAATTTTTTACTTAGTTTATACAATTTCGTCGCATTAAACAATTTTTATCTCTTTTCACCTTAAACAAATTTTTCTGTTTTCTGGAAAAGAAATTTTTCAAAAAGTCTTTAGGGTCTACAAATGTTTCATGTCTTACGCTTTTCTATTCACAATGCAATATTTATGAGCACTGTATTTAACTGCATCCATCTGCTTGGACAAAATTATTTCTTACAAATAATTAAAAGTACAACTCACAGTTTCTTCATCAATAAAAATTAAACAGATTTTCATTGAAAATTAAATAATATAATTTTTTTCTGGTTTCATTCTTCAAACGTTGAGGTATACCTGTGATTAAAGATGAGTAGGCGACTTAAAATGAAATGAACGATTTTTGAATCCTAAGCTTATTTATTTCACGAAGAAATTGACAGAAAAAAAAACATTTTTCCGCTTTAAAAGCAACCTGATAAAATCCTTTCTTCACCTTTTTTCCATTCGGTATGCAATTTCCGACAGCATCTAGTCTTCAGTAATGTCCGCAAGGAATCGAATTTACTTCCATGTCTCTTTCTCATGTGGGTTACTCAACGAATCCACAATAGTCAGTCCACGTTTCGTTTCTTTAGGGAAAAAAAGGGGGATTCCATTTCTTGTCGCTTTCAGATATTTGTTCGGATGCCATTTGTTTGCACTCGAAATAAAGTTTGAATATTTGTTCAACTTATCCAACAGTTCAGCCATGAAACCTATCTTTAAGAGAGAACTGTAAACAGAAACGTTCTTTCGTGAAAAATGGTTTGAATAAATGCGATAACCGCATGAGAAAAGTGGAGAAGCTTTATTTTTCTTGAGAATTTTTTTCCCCAAAGGATGCTGCAAATGACATTTAAAACACACACCATTGTTTAAATATAACATAAAATCAAATACTTTTCTTTAAAAGAAGCTTGAAGCGCTTTCATTTAGAAGAATGTACACAATTCAGATGTAAGGTGCGTTAAGTAATTATGAGACTACTAACAAATTTTAGCATTTCATGAGAAAAGGATATAATACGTTAATTTTAAGCATGTGCATTTAAAATAAATCGAAAAACAATATCTGTACTAATTGAAACTTTTTAAATATATATAAGGAAAAATTTATTAATATCTACACATTTTTTTTTTTCTAAAAATTATATAAAGTGTCTTTAAAAATATATATATAATGAAAAATTTATTAATATCAACACATTTTTTTCTAAAAATTATATAATGTGTCTTTTAAGATCTATAATGTGTCTATAAGATAACCTGAGAAAATTAGCATATTATACGTCATACCAGAATCCCTATAAAACGCATGCGTTAGTATTTAATAACCGCATTACCTGAGAAGCAAAGTTGCAGGTTTTGATTGTGCGATTGACGATTTATTTGAAGATGTCACGGGGTAAAAAGTTATCTAAAGGGGAAGCGAGAAGGTTTTTATTTTGAAAAGGTACTGATAAATCTGAAAGAAAAATTGCTAGATTAATGAAGCATTCTAAAACTATCATTCACAAAGCCTTAACTAGAAAAGACGAATGAAACAAAATAAAACGATCTGGAAGAAAAAGGATTTTGACAGCACGGAACGATTGACAGATTTTTCCCCTAACAACTAAAAAAGGTATTTCGACTCATAAAATTTCGGAACTTTTCAGTAAAAAAAGAATCACACGTCATAGTTTAGGAGAGTCTCTAATCAAGTACTAAAACAAAATTTATGAAAATGAAAAAAATCTTAAGTTATTGAAACATCATCGAAATGAAATACTGAAATGGGCCAAAAATACCATTTCATGGAAGGATGAGAGGATACAAATTAGATTTTCTGATGAAGATCCCGATGGCTACAAACACTATTGGCATGACTTGAGAAAGAAAACGAAAAAATGTTTCAGTCGGCAAATGGGAGGAGGATCAGTAATGGTTTGGAAAGCTTTTAGTGTTATAGTGAATTGCGCGAAGTACATCGAATTTCGGGACGTGTGGTCTGTGCACAATACTCATATCAAGCTATGATATATGATCATCTAATACAGTTTAGGCCTTAATTAGATGGTACTAAGGGGATATTTCAACATGACAATGCTTCTTGCCATACATCTAAATCAGCCCAGGAATAGTTTAAAGAAGAAAAAATTTATGTTTTGTGGCTAAGTCTAGACTTGAACACCTTTAGAAAACCTTTGGCGTATATTATGTCGCCAAATGTAAGCAATAAATAGTTTTCATTAGCCCATGAACTGCAAGTAGCCATAGAAAAAAAAATGGCACAATATTTCTGAAATTGAATTTAACCACCCGGGGTCATTTCAATGAAAAACGGATTGTTTGAAGTTATCAGGAAAAATTGAGGACAAATATCATATTAATTTTCACACGTTTTTTTATTTTTAGACAAGTGATCTTTGATAGTCTTTTTGTTAACTGTGATTTTTCATTCATTTCTAATATATTTATATTAATCATTCATCAAATTATTCAAAATTATTTAAATATAATTATAATAAATATTTATGTTAAAATATTATAATTAATTTGTTCAGAATATAATTGGAGCTTTTAATTACTTAAAAATTTTGAAAATTGAAATGATCTTACAATTTTTTAACGAACTGTATTAAATTTTAATAAAGGTATAAAAACTCAAAGTGATAAGTAAAGATAGAAGTAAATTTTAGAGTCGGAATGTCGTAGAAAATTAACCAAAATCAAAGGAGTATTTATTTTTCAATTTCGATTAAAAAAAATCATACTTTTTTTAAAAAATTTCTCTGCTATTAAGTAGGAAAACTGAACTATGCATAAGACGGTGAAAATTACTAATGAAAAAAAATTATAATTCCATAAACAAATAAGAGATTTAATATTAAATCAAATTTTACTACTTAGAAATAATTAACACTCAAATCTGAGATGTAAGTTCTCTGAATAATTTCATACTTATAGTTTGGTGGTTATTGGTAAAAAAAATCTCTGTGTATGTGTCACATAATTGCGACAAATACTTGAATCGTTGATTCCAACTGTCTAATGTCTTTGTTCCTCTGCTACCATGGCAGCAGTTGAGCCATTTGTGAGAGCTCCGACTTCTTTTACCCTTTCGTGTTTTTGGTCGTCCCTGGCCTAGAATCGTCTATAATGAGTGTGTGAAATAATCAATAATCCTACGTATTTGTTTGGCAGTTACTGTGATATTTTGCACAGCCCTTCATCAGTTGATTTTGAAAACTTTAAATAAGGTATGACTGCTTATATAGCTTAAGAATAATGGGCTATTTAAATAAATTCCATATAAATCACGATTTTAGCATGTGTTACAATAAAAAGTATTTTAATTTATATAAGGCTATTTTCATACGTTTTTTACCACAATGGAAAACATATGACATTCATGTTAAAAATATGGTATTTAAAAAAATGCTCAAAATTCTCAGAATGAAATATGTCTTATTTAAAGCGCATTTTATCCATAGATGCCTATATTTTCTCAATATAATATTATATTCGACATTTTTCATTTGTGTATTAAATTTTTAATAATAATACAAAATATATTTAAAACAAGGAATCTTTACTTAAACAAGAAATCGTTTCTTATACAAGAAATCCTTCTGCTGTTTCATGTCTTTTTACATACAGGGAACAGTCTATATGAGTGACATATTCCTTTTATTTCTATTAGTGAAAAAATTTATTCCACATTTTTTTTTAAATATTTTCATTCCTTAATCAATATAAATTATTTTACAAACAACCGAATTAAATTATATTTGCCATAAAAAATAAGCAAAATCACTTTCTTAATTTACATTTAAATATTATTTTTAAAAGTTTCAAGCAAACAAGCAGAAAATGATTTAAAGTCCTAATAAGTAACTATACGTTTTAGAGTTGCAATAGAATTTAAGTAACAGTTTACTTCCTTTCGCCCTTCATTCAGTTATACCCTGGACCCTTAATTCAATTAAGCAAAAACATGCATTTGAATATTTTTCAAATGCATGTTTGAAAAATATTCATGATTATATTCATGCAGTTAATCATGATTTTATTTCAAATGATTTCATTCCTATTTTTAAGAATACAGCTTGCAACACAGATATTTTGAGTAGTATTAAGTTTTAGTTCAAACTTTTTTTTCTGGTTTGTGTTTCGGGAAAAGAGAAAGTAAATACAAAAGTAAACGGAATATATATTTCCCTCTAAGCTTCGATTTAGTTTAAGTGATTAATATTAAAATTTCAGAGTAAAAAGGAAAGAAAATTTATAGAGGTAAATAATTTTAATTAAATTAAATTTATGTTGGTTACATAGATCTCTCCCTCCCGAAAAAAATTAATATCTCGAGAATGATACTGAGCAACTTCCTCATCCAACAAATACTTGTAAAATAAAAATAAAAGGAGTTTCAAATTCTTTTAAAGAAATACGTAATTTTCGTAAATCAACAGATTTTACTTTTAGTTACAAGTTTTAAATCCAATGTATAAATGAAAATAAAATTGGATGATTAAACAGGAATAATACAACGCAATGATTTTTTAAAACTATATTCGTAATACATTCTTATTAAAAGTAATAAACCTTGTTTTATTGATATGTGGGTTAATATAATATCGATATACTATTGAAAAATTAATTTATAAAAATTATTTCTAATGTTTTAGAATGCAGATAAAGTAAGACTATGAATAGGAGTCCTTTTAGATTTCAAAAGTTAAGCACATAAGAAAGAAAATTCAGTTTTAAAGAAACATGAATAACATTTTTCAATTTGAATATTGCGATTTACTGAAATTTATGCAACTGAAAAACATTATGTTAAAAATATTTGAACTCACGTATGCCCAAAACATATAAATGGATCATTTCAGAGACTTTCAGTGGCTGTGGTAGCCTAGTGGTCATAGTCACGAACTCACGGTCGGCATTGTTTTCATCGTTTTATATTTCCACATCAACTTAAAAAAGCGTAGTGGCCCCGATAATCTTCATGATCACAACGCCAGTGTTGTTTCTGTCGAGCTTGGGTTCGACCCCTGATGCCACTAAAGACCTGTTGTGTAGAGGGCTGTTGCACGTTAAATCTCGTGGAGGTCCTAAATCCTCCCGCTGGCATGGTCTAGTAGTTTGGAAGTGCCAGATCAAACGTCGTCACTTGACCGAGGCTCAAAATGACGAGATCCAATAGCCCCCGTGTTACTTCTCATTGCGACGTTAATAAACTCTCCCTTCACAGTGCACTTAAATGCGGCGTATCTGCATTACTATTATGTATCTCATTCACATGTATGTGTGAACTTTTGTACTCTAGGAATTCAAGAACCGTTTTAAAACCTAGCAGTCATTTTACCATTTTTATGATATTTATTTCATTTTTAAATCCTATTCAGACAAGCAGGAAAATAAATTTTTATTCTGAAAAAATTACAGTGGGGAATTTTCCATTAGGAGCTCTTTCAAAAATTAAGAAAAATACTAATTCCATTATTTTTCATTAGATATAACATCACTAGAAAAATCACTTAAGCTACGTAAAATAACAAGAATTTAATTAAAGTTTCTTACATTTGAAAATATTATTGTTTTAATTTTCGATTCGTAAAACAAAACTAATTCATAATTAGTAGTTAGAAATATAATCTCTTGCATTAAATACTAAATTTATTTCTTATTAAATTTTGCATCATACTTTTTTTTTAATACGATGGAAATATTACAACAAAAGGAATTGATTTTATTTCATTATTATAAGAATTAAGCTAGTACAGATTCAACAATTTTATTTGTTTCTTTGAAAACAGAGAAAATAATATATTTGTTTATACGCACACTCCTTATTTTGCAAAATTCTGGGGAAAATCTGAAAGGATTAAAATAAGTTATAAAAATGTTTATCATGAGAAAATTGCTTCTTGAATAACTATATTTTTGATATTTGCACTATCTAACACAATTTCTATGCGAATGTATTAGTACTGTGAGTTATAACATAAAACTGATTTAATTTAAAAGAAAATAACTACAAAAACACTCAATCTTACATAAAAATGACCATCAAAATATATTCTTAATTCATTTTGCTCTACAGAATTCGGCTACAAAATAAAGAATTGAAAAATTGTAAAAATGAAAATAAATAAAAGTAATAAAACAAACAAATAAATAAAGTTTCTTTGTGTTTTCAAAAAAGAGCACGTTTACGAATACGTGAATGGTACAAATTCTGCATGCATTTCTCGTTTCTAATACAAACTTTATTTAGTTAAATACTCCGTTATATTATTTTGTAGTTTAAGATATTGAGCAAAATAAGATATATACCGAATAACAGCTATTCCAAACTGATGAAAATAATACAAAAATATATGCTGGATTTCAAAACCTATCTTCATTCTGATATTCCTTAAGAAAAAAAAAACATTTGTTATTGACAACGAATTTCAATATTTTTGAACAACTTGAACATGAATAAAATATCGCCTATTTTAATTTTCACATCTTGATAGAGAAAAAGTTACCAGTCGTCTGAAATCGCTGGATAAGAAATGGTATGCTCACTTATATCTATCTACATGCAGCACTGTGTTTTTCTTACACGCAACAACTTTTTCGATCTCCAAACTTTACATAGATTTGAAATTGCGACGCACTTTTGAATTATTCTTTACATTTGGAAATAAAAAATATGTATACTGCAAATTCAAACAAATAGAACTTGGAACTCATTTTCAATGCATATAAATTCCATACAGGTGAGCAAAATTCTAATGCAGAGGAGGAAAAAATCGAATCCATTCATTCACTTTCAGAGAACATCTTTTTGGCAATGAGCCAAGGCTTCGAAGCAACTGGTAAATAAATTGTGCCGGTGTACTTTAATACAAGTATGAGAATCTTTTCAGTTGATCCATCTAAAATTCAAAATTACATCAATTCTAAAATCAGGAAGAATTTCAGGAAAAATTCATCTCAAAACTATTTATAACTTTGAAACTAAAGGAGGAAATTCATTGGGAATAGTGGAAACAGAATACGAAGCAACACAAATGCGTTAAGAATCCTTATGCTGAAAGAAATGGCAAATTTGTAAAAGAGACTCTGTAATAGATAACTAGATTATTACATGAAGAGAGAAAGGGAGTATTCATTTTCATTGATTTAATGAAATTGAAGAAGAAAATCAAAATTATTAAATTTCGAACGGAAACCAAAAATTCATTCCAAAATCAGTCTAAATTCCAGAAATCGAAATCAGTGGTTCTTGTGTTTCATTCAAATTATAGTCAATGATACATAAATAATGATCATTTTATACATAAGCGTTGAGAATTGCATATTTTGCAAAAATGCCCAGTCTTAGTGTTTCTCAATCTTTTGATATTTGGGACTGAACTTTTCATATCCGCTGTAATGGTACTCCATACTAATAATTTTCTAGACATTTTTTACATGTTTCATATATTTTATGTTACGTAGAAAAAACATTTGAAAAGGGCTTGCACTTTTCTTTCGCGCGTCTCTTATGTACAGTATAAATGTCCTGGTTGTTACTTCTTCCTGATAAATAAAGCATTGCATTAAACATACATCATGATAATAAGTATTCATATTGATCATCAAAAATAATATATTCCAATAATTCAACCCCTAAAGTATACGATTCCTATGCTTTTTACTTACCATTCATGGATCGTAAAATTCAAACATTTTTACGAAAGGCGTACTACGCACAATTTAAAAAAATAGATTTACAGTAATTTTCATATCCATCTCTATTTTTGTAAGATGATTTTTTAATTTATTGCTGACAGCACATTTTGATCAAGATTTGTCGAAAACTCATTCACATCTATTCAGTCAGGTGAGACATCGTCAGGGCATTGCATTTTTGTCAATCATAGACCACAATTATTGCATCATACGTGACCAACATTTCTACTACAGATGAGCAAAACTGGATTGGATCAACAGATAAAGAGAAAAAATTGTTATTCTTCCTCTGTGCAGTCACTTCGTGAAGAAAAGCTCCTTTTCAACTTGACATAAATTCGATATATAACGTTTTATTTCGGAGTACAAAAACTTTTTCTACTCGTAATAGCCGCAGGGACTCAAAAGATTCAGTAAATTCACATTTCTGAAATAAAAGGGTTAAACATGCGGATGTTTGATCTTGCATTAAAAAGTATTACAAATAGCTGAAATGAAGCGCGAAATTTTATTTCGACTTAAATCTTTATGCCATACACTTCCACGAATAACACTTTTATTATCACAATATGGTTCTAATTTGTTTTCACAATACTTTTTCTGGGTCTTTTTGGGGTTGATATGGGATAATAACATAAAAAGTCTATTAAATGCCATGTAATATTCACTTTTTCATCATGCATATGTTTTTCTTCACCTTGAAAGTTTTGAACATTTTATCCAAACCCAGAGAAAATATATACGCATTGAAATCCTTATCGGTATTTAAATTAAACGACCTTCAACTGCTTCAATTGAATCTGTTGAGAAAAATGGCGTGTGTTTTAAAAAATTATACAAGAGATTAGAGTAATAAAATGCTTAATAAGTAAAATCTGTACACTTTATATATTACGCTTTATTTTTTAATCCAATCTTAAAAGGGGATAGTAAATAATCCATCAAGAACATGTCTTCCTTTATTTTATCATTCAGATATTATATCCTGATGCTCCTCTAATATATAATTTCGAAATGTTTTAGTGCTATTTTGATTGGAAAAGAAAAATATATATGTTCAAATGTTATGCAAGCCCTAGAACTATTATAGTAAATAGCGTTTTTCACAACAACTGAATATCAATCTGTTGCAATAACCATATATTTGCGTAAACTCTGGAAACTTCAAACAAAAAAGTAATTGTTTTGTCTCAAATGTTACAAAAAGTGGTTTTTAATCTCCCTATCTCTTTTCGCTTTTATTGGGATTTTTTTTGTATTCTCATTGTTTTCTTTAGAATATTTCTGACTGAAATTTTTATTTAAGAAGAAAACAAATTTATTTTCTTTGGAAAAACAATATTTCAATTCGTAAACATCAGTCTCATATGAACCGTTATATAAATGTTTTTTTAATATTTTAACTTCTAAAATATAAATACTTCTTTTTAGATTCCTAAAATTCAGGAAAGCTCTACAAAACAAGAAATCGAAATTTATTTCAACAATAATTGATGTTACAATGTATATTATCCTCACCATCAGTGATAACTCATCAGGTATAAATCAAATTTCTTTATTAAAAGTATGTATTGGTAGTTTTAAAGACGTTACAATTAAACATTGAAAGTGAAACACATGAAATAATGTTAATGCCTAATCAACAATAGTTCACATTTCTTCCATCAGAACCAATTAAGTGTTAATGCCTAATTTTATAGGGCAGAGACTCAGAAATGATAATAATGTAAAAAGAACCAATTAATCTTTCGAAAATTATTTTGAAGTTCCATTATTATTACTTCATAAGCAAAAGCAGAAAATAAAAATATAAAAATCAAGATTTTTTTGAAGAGTTTGCTTATGGTAATGCAAAAAAATCCTATCATTGAGTGAAACTGAATTAAAAATCTTGAACATTGCATAAAATTTATTAAAATGCTAGTGATCTGTCAAAATGTAAAAGATGTCACCGTATTTGGGACTTCGATTACTTACAGATACACAACAAAAATATCAGAAAAATAATTATTTCCATAGCATCGGTTCTTGGAAAAATTCCAAAAAAATGAGTGAGATTCCTTTTTCGTTTCACTCGACACGTTGATAACTCGAAAGAGAGTCCCATGAATTTTTGAAACAGTTTTTTTTTTCGCTATTCCTTACCAAAATCAACAACGAACGCTCTAAAAATAGAACATGGTAAAATGCTCCGTTTTATCACACGCGCAATGAAAAAGTGTCAGGTATTGAAAATAACTCCTCTATATATATTCAGACACTCCTTTTTCACAACCCTTACCAAGCTAATGTAGCAAATAATTCAAAGCAACGATTAGGTGAATACGAATTCGCAGTATTTTCTCCGATTCAAACATATTTCTTCTATCAGAATGTTGCACGAATATTTATCATAAACAAGTTTGTATTATAAACTTTGTGAATTATAAATATATATATATATACACGCAACAAAATGCAATGAATGCTACTTTGTAATTAATGCTAGCACAATTTTATACAATTTTTAAAAATATTACTGTCAAAATACTTAAAGAAAAAATTACTTTAGTTACCGGAATAAGATTTTAAAAGAAATTGCTGAGAGAACTTTACCTCATACACTATGATATTATGAATCATAAATTTTGGTTTGTTAAACGAATATCTGATTTCTGTACCTATTCAATTTATTAGAGCGAAGCTGCAAAACTATCAAAAGGCTTACTTATAAAAATTTATCGTTCTATACCTTTTGTTGCTAATTAGTCTTAATTAAATTCCATCATTTTAAATATATTCTCGCGTTATTAATGATGAGATATTTATTAAGAGAGACGTTATGCATCATAATATGAATTATCGCAATAGTCCCTAGAAAAGGGAGAGTTCTTAAAATTCACTCTACTGCTGCGTATTTGCTAATTTACTCACAAGAAATAAATTCATTCATCAACAAAAGGAACTCACCCTATATGGAAAGAAGACAGATCGGACAACTAACTAGAATGAATCGAATAAAAGACTTTTAAAAGCTAAACAACCTCTCAGGGAAAAAATTCTAAAAATCAAACAATCGGTAAAAAAAGCAAGAAACAGGACGATAAAATGAAAAGGTTAGAGTAAACAAAGTGACGAGCAAATATAATAGGTAAAGGGAGGGAGGAAAGAGAGAGAGCCAAGTAACTGATGAATTAAAAAAAAATGTAAAAGCGTCGGTAAGGGTGGCACGAGAGATGATGCATTTTTTCTGTGAACTCATTACTAAGCGACTTGAGAGCTAGTCTATAAAAATTAGATTGTACATTTTCTCCCTAGAAAGATAGAGTAAAGTTTCTGTTATAACTCGATTGTACCATTCAAAGGCTGATAAAAAATGTAATTAACAGGCGAAGATTTGGTAAAAAATTTATTTCCATATTCATTTCCCTAAATTGAATGTTTCAAATCTTGTTTATGTTTGTTTTATCACATACAACGAGAATTACAGCTTTTAGATCCATGAAAAACAAATTGGATAATTTAATAAAATTCCAGACTTCTAAAAGAAAAAAAAAAGATCCTTTTTTTGATATAAAAGTACGGAGAAAACAAGGAAGAATGCGGTAAAAGTACAAAGTAATCAAAACGAGAAATCACTTTTTTGTTTATCTAATTAGACAGAAAATAAATAAATGATTTGTTTTTTAGGATATGATTTTCAAGTGTTTAAAAATAGTCTTGAGAATTTTCATTAAAAATATACTAAGAGATTAGTGATGAGTTCTATGACTTGTATTTTCAATAAATATTTACTGATCAGACTGAAATTCTAAGGATTAAAATGAAGTGAGGAAATCTTAATACGTTATTAACCTTACAGTTTCAGCATTTTCGACGGATTAAAAGTCTTTTCAGTTGCTAAACATTTATAATCTCACTTAAACTCTAATATATATGGCATTTCTGTTTGGTCTTGGGTACCATTGGCACATACACACACAGTTTCCCAGAATAGCACACTAATAACAGAAACATATATTATAGACGTAACTGAAAACAAACTCAGCACTCCGATTACATATTATTTATTAAAATTACGTGAAAGAGCCATTTTACATACTATATTTGATACTATCCTGTAAACGTTTAGTTGAAAAAAAGCTATTCTTATTTATAAAATTAAGAGATTGCATTTTGCATACTATACATAAAAGATACAACACTTTTAACTTTTAGTTAAAAACTATTCTTATTTATAAAATAAAAGCTGCCATTTTACATCAAATTTTTCGTTATAAAATAATTTAGTTTAATATAACTTTTAATTCAAATTTCTTTGCGAATGAATTACAACTTGTCTGAAGTTAAATATAAGCTTCGCGCCCGAAATCAATAAAGCCAGCTTACGTAATTTATTTCCGAAAATCGAATAAAAGTGTGCAATGTAGAATTATCAGAATATTCTTTTATTTATTTGTACGAAAATAATGTAACAGTTAAATTATATATATATATATATATATATATATATATATATA
>BMAW01072850.1:662236-727114 GCA_019974015.1 Nephila pilipes
ATATATATATATATATATATATATATATATATATATAAACAAAAAGACTAATCGTATATATATAAAAAAAAAAAAATACTAATCGTTCATCATTATGAAATGGCGCTATAAATTTCGGAGACTGTAAATGACTATTATCATATTTGTAAAAGGTCTACATCCTTTAATAAGTTAATTTTGTATATTCAGCACTCCTCTTATACCATTCTGAAATTGACAAGAAAACCTGAAAGTATGAGCAGTTGTAAGAAATAATGATCAGCTCTCTGTAAAATACAGAACCAACATATGTGTATTTTTTGATAAGGAAACGAACTGATCAATTAACTACTCCGAAGGTAAGAAAATCTGAAGTACTTCGGTATGATTAAACGACGAACCGCGTTTTAAAGCAAAGGATCGTAGATAACTGCTCATAAACTGTTTCCTGATATGTTCGGAAAACAACCGTGTAAAGCATAGTTAAATACTTATTTTACAAGACATCGAATTTAATAATGAGTTTAAAAATTATATTAATTCATAAAAAAAATATGCAAACATTTTTGAAATTAACTAATGTGTGTGATGTATTTTATATATTACGCAATTAAAAAACTAATATAAATTGGTAATCAAACTTATATTTGAATAGTTATTCCTATTTTTACAGAGAGTCATCGTAAAATGAAAATGACCAGTAGCGAGGAAAATGTTTTTAGTACGCCAATATGATGAGGGATTTTTTAGTTCGATAATGGTTTCTTATTAATAAGATGAATGTTTTCTTCTTAAAATGATACTCTTTCTTTGTTTCACGAAACAGTTTCTAAAGGAATCAAAATGTTTTTACTTATTATATTCAAAAAATAAAAGTAAGGGAAGGAGGGGAGGAGGATAAAACTCTTGAGCATAACACCTAACTATATTATAAAGTCAGTATAATACATTGTAAATAGTCGGATCTATATTATTATGATCATGACATAGAATGCTATAACAGCCAAATAAGTTATAAACTATTACATTATTTATTACAAAATAATAATATTTTTTTAAAAAACTAGATATTATTTCTTCTTCACTCTGGTACGAGGAAAATTTTCTTCGCTGAAACCGGGTCTTATTCAAAGAGTTTGAGAGATGCTCTTCCGAATAATAAGCAGAGAGATTGATACTCGTCTATAGTGATACAGTTAGCGCTCTGTAATCCGGCATTCGATGGTTCATAATAGAGATCATTATGGAGCGCTTAGCCCTGCTGAGCTTTTATCTCTCTTCTTAAAAATAGAGTCCAACTTTGCTTTTTTCCACGTGCCCAGTGCAATAAAAAAGATTTAAAAATTAATTTTGTCAAGTGCATTGAATTAAACAGAAACATTTTATTGAATTGATCTGAAATGTAAAACAAAATATTCAAAGAATTGAAAATTTACATGAAAAATCGCTTTGGGGATTAACTGAGAATTTCACTCAGATATCAGTCTGGGATTCGGGGAGATCGGGTGAAATTGAGACATCCAATTAGGAAGCAGCTGCTCTCGTTATAGCAGAAGAGTGAATATAGAGTGAGGTACCTTTTTCCGAAACTAAGAACTAGAGGGAGTATTCTGTTTGGTTCTGAGTGTGAAAATAAAACTTAGAAAAATTTTTGAGTTTTTCTGCGATAAGCAGAGGGACGGTAAACTATCCAACTTCTTGCCGTAGAAGGTAAGGGATGATGCAGACACGGATTTCTGCAGATGACGCGAGAAAACTTTAAGAAATTAAAAGTTCTCAGGGCCTGTGAAAGTTTCTATTAATGTTATCAGGGTTGTAACTTTCAATTTCTTGAAGGAGAGAATTCTGATTATCTTCGAGATTATTAAAAAATTTAGTAGCTATATTCTGAATAATTTTTTTTTTAAATTGTATAGAAATTTATTGCAGCTGTTAGATCTTCGTTCCTTCTGAGCCATCTAGATCTACAAATCATCTTAATAAGTGTTTTTCTGCAGTACTTGCTAGAATGACAGTAGTTGCTAGAATGGAGAAATATTTTCTCGGATACTTATATCGTCAACATAGACTCAGATTGTGCGCAAACAGACTAAATAAATATTTTAATCGTCAACAATTTTATTTAGAGTGATTTATATTTGATATCCATGTTAAAATTACGTTGACGCTCGCTAGATCGACATGGCCGTTGTCCCGTACATGCCGGATTATAAAAAGCGCTTACTGTGTAATGAAAACAACAACAGAGAAAATTTTGATTACTGTCTGTGAACTCATCTGGGCTTATTTCTACAATAGACAGTAAAAACGAATATAATGATCCGAAATTTTCTTTACACAAGATGATGGCGATATTTAAACTATCTTAATTTCTATATTACTACAGCAAAAAATTACGACGGTGGGCCATCCTGGAGAGCAATCTTGTCGGGGATGGTTCACATCATTGAATAAGATACATCATGACTCGGCAAAAAATGCACGCTCCTAAATGTTGCGAATTGTCGCTAAATTATCAAGATGATATTATTGTACATTCATCTGCACAATATTTCTCACGGTCTTCATTTGAATAACTTGTCATATTCTTTTATTGAAGATGCAAAATTTAAAGATTAACACTTATTTTTTGAGTTTTAGTTACAATTTCTGCAAAGAAATAATTCTAAGTCACATTAGTCCAAGGAGTATATTTTTAAAAGAAATAAAAAAGAGAGATTTCCGAATTATGCAGTTCTATTGATTTTTAATAAGAGCAAAACACAATATTTATAATGAGAAAAGCGAGTTTTTGATTCCTGTCTATTTTTATCCGTTTAAATTTTACTTGATAAGGTGTCCTGTGTCTTTCTTAAATAGCATTAAGAGAGTGCAATTAAATGATTGTTTCTGAAGAGAGTATAAAAAGCTTGTTCTGTTGACTTCTTATGAATGAAACAGAACATACCTATTTTTATTCAATTTCTTCCTGGAATCCATTTCTTTCTTCGTTGTAGTTCTTTGAACGTGCAGAAAAACACTTTTCCAACATTTGTTTATAAGCAATATTTTCCAACATAAATATTAAAAATACGCATTATTCCATTTTTTGTAATATTTTTTTTATCAAATGGACCACTGATAAAAAAAATTTATAATTGTAATAAAAATACCGTAATTGTCTTCTGATCACCTTAGAGTTTCCGAATTAGAAATCTAGTCTCGAAAACTGAACGTTAAAGCTATTTTATTCATTTTTATTTGTTATTGTAAGGCGGGTTTTTTTTTTTTTTTTGTACCTTTACACCAACATAGCATCATATATTTTTTTACCTAAGATTTATTAAGAAAAACTAGAATTTAATGAAACTGTGCTAAAATAGAAAGGAAAACCTACGTTAAAAATCAATAAAAATAGCAGAGTGAATACATTCCAGCAAAGTCAAATGCCAAAAACTTCAATTTCTTTTAATGGTTTCTTAATATTTACTACAGATAAATTCTGAAAAATCGAAGCAAACACAAAAAAATATATTATTTTTTCGAGCAATTTTAATGGAGTTTTAATTCCTATTAGCTGAGCTGCATCGTATTTTATTAAATCCTAATTTATTATTTAAAACGTTTAGATTTTATTTCTTAAGCTACAAAACATTTCTAGAGTTTCGATTAAATTTTGCTTTGTCATTAACATAAAAATTTAATTTAATCTGAGTTGAGAATTTCACAAATGTAGGATTTTTTTAAATCTTGTGTCTTTGGGTATAAAATTTGGAAGTATAAGTGTGATTCGCTTAGTAATTATTTTTATTCAATTCTCTTATTTTATTTGATATTACTTTCACATATAAATAATTAATTTTCTCTTAGCAAAATAACTGCAATGCCTTCTATTTCTTTATCTTAGTTATACGCTTCTTTTAAAGCAATTTTATTGATTTACATATATATTGAAATACAGAATTTTTTTTTTTCTTCGTACTAAAGTCTTTTTTCTCAGGAAAGGGAAAAATGACAAAAAATATTTCAAATAACTTCAATTGAAATCAGATAGTAAAAATCGAAATAAATAAAATCAAAATAATGATTTATAATAATTACTAAGGATTCAAAAATAGGGTTTCAATAGTTTTAAAACGTGGGTTATACACTGATTAAAGTAAATATTAACAATGAAATGTAACAACCTGAAACATTTTTTCAATTTATGTCACAATTTTTCAAACTCAAACTTCCGAATACGTAATTTATGTCTCTAAATTAATAGAATATTACAAACTGTTCATTGTAGATATTTGGTGGATATTTCAAATTATAAGAGTAGAAAACTCACAAACATTAAAAACGCAATCTGTAAAAAACATAATTAACTTCATTCCTTAATCTAGGAAGAAATTAACATTGCAAAAACGTGAATCAATGACTTTAATCCTCATTTGAAGATGATTAATAACATTTTTCTGCAAACGAAATTGAATTGCAAATGAGGCACCATTCCTCTTTGTTTCGCTCCATGCATAATTTAGGCAAATTACTTTAAAAAATGGTAGCATTTGCGATTAAAAAAAATCCGCACTCTATTTTGACCGCTCTAAGGCAAAGATTATTACAAGAAATTCCAGTCCCGTGGAAACCGCCTCCAAAATGAATGTGCCACAAATATTTATAAAATGATCCTTATTCTATAAAAAGGTTTGAAAACTCCAGTCATCTAAATATATTTCGAAATGTACAACACGTGTTTTCAAAAAATAGTCAAGAAAAAATTATAACTTATGAATATCTGCTATATATTTCTGAAGCTAACAATTATGAATAGCATCATCTGTCAATAAGTTTTAAAATATTTTCTTCTTCAGTAAATGTTTTCGAAATTCATTTCCAAGTCTTATCGCTTGTGTATGCCTTACATAACTGAAATATTAACAAAAATATTTTATTCTATTTTTACAATATTAAAAGCAAGCTTTCATTAGATTGTGCGAATAAAAATTACAAATGTTACTATTCATATGCAAAATTCTTTTTTTTTCATAATTAGATCTCATACATTACTGAAGCTAGAGTCAATTTTGATTCGTTAGATTTAAAATAAATTCTAATTGTTAAGGAATTTTTGTCAGTAGTAAGGAAAGCAGGAAAAAGATAAAATAATAAATTGAAAACTTCCGATTACTTTATAAGATTTCTCATGATAAAACAATAATCACTTAGAATAAAAAATCTTTACACTCACAAGTCTCTGTATTTTCTCTATCCCAAATACAAATAAAAATGCTATTACGGACTTTAAGATTTTCACATACAATTTGGTGACCTATGAATTAAATGCATTCTTACAGAATATATACATATGTAAAAGATGATTATGACTGAGGTACTTAAGAATTCATATTTATTCTAAAAAATAGTTTTACCTTTTCAAATCAAATGATTAGTCATCAGAGACGAATTATGTATTATTGTTTATTTAAATGTTTATAACAATAAAACCGTACTTTCTCCGAGAGAAAAAAAATATAAATAAATTTAAAAATCATATTCTGTACGGGTTTAATTTAGTTTTTTATAACGTCATGAAAAAGTGTTGATGAATTCAGAAAGGAATATATGAAATTATAAAGATTATAGAATGTTCAATAAGTAGTAAGCAATTATAAAAATATTTATAAAGGGATTCAAAACAATGGATTCAAAGTAAACATTTATCAGTGAACAAAAATGAAATTAATATTGAAGCGTAATGAAAACATATTGTGAAAAAAATTATGATGAATAAACGCCTTCCATATGAAAAATAATATTTAATGTTATGAGAGTAAAAAAATAAAATTTAAAAAACAAAAAAAAAAAAAAAAAAAAACAGTTCTTTTACAGAGCAATTGAAATAAAAAGAAACATAATACGTGTAATTAGTCTTAAAATTATTATTATTAATAACAATAATCATATTCTTAAAAAATTCCTACCATAATTCGAAGAAGGCAGCGCTCGTCAATAAAAGCTAGGGAATGTGGTTGCAAATCTTTTGACAAGTACTCACCAAAGTTTCGGCCATTTTGGACGCTCAGTTGTTCTTTGACAATCGTTTGAGCGAGACAATATGAGTGTTTTTGTGAAAATGGAAAAAAATCGAGTATCGAGGGGTCATTAAATATTTGTTTTTGAAAGGCAATTCACCTACGCAAATTAAAGATGAGATGGACACTAAATACGTGAACTCTGCTTTATCATTTATTAACCTGAAATTTTGAGAGTTGCCTTTAAAACGTGGCCATACCATTTTGGAAGACAATCAATGTTCGGGACGTCCAAAAACTGCACCCACTGACGATAACATCGCTAAAGTGTACCAAATATTATTAAACAACCGTCAATGAAGATTGAGAGAGATAGCAGAAGCTATGAATATGTCCTAAGAACATGTTTGTCATATATTGAATCAAGATTTAGGCATGAGAGAGTTATCTGCGAGTCGGGTGCCGCGTTTGCTCACGTTAGACGACCCAAAATGTATTATAAATGAATGGAAGTTTTAGTACCCTATTGGGCCTCCTCTAGCATGAATGCAAGATATGATACGTTCGGGAATGAGGCGCACGATTCCCCTATGATATCCTACGACATCTCGTTCCCCAGTTGTTGTAAATGCGCCTTTAATTCGATCAAACTCGTACGCTGTCCAACTTGCCAAAATTATTCCTGATATGCTAGACCGATGACAACTCTGGAGTTTGGGCAGGCCAAGGAAGGGGGGAATGTAACCCAGGCAGTCCTGTGAAACCCTTGCTGTGTGGAGGCAAGCATTGTCCAGCTGAAAAATGGTTCCTGGAAGTATTGCCATGAGTGGCAGCACATGTTTCTGAAAAATGTCATGAACATACCTCCGGGTTGTCATTGGGCCGTTGATCAATATTAGGGGTAACCGCGTGTCGTATGCAATGGCACCACATACCATCACACCAGTTGTGGGAGTGGTGTGCAGTTGTACAGCGAAGACAGGATTAAGACGTTCACCAATGTGCCTCCACACACATATACGATTGTCATCATTGCCCAAATTCAATTTGGGTTCATTGCTACAGACGACCCAATTCCATTCGGTTGTAGTCCAATTCGGTTGCTACACCATTCAAACGGAAGCGACGGTGAGTGAGTGTCAATGGAAGTACACGTAATGGGTGTAGAGATAGCAACTATCCTTCAGCCAGGCGCCTTGCAATGGTTACGGACTTACACAGAGGCCCGTAGTGAAGTTTTTGTCCGTATATGGATGGTAGACAATGAGACAGCTGGCGCTATGCATACGTGTCGTATGATGTGTCAGTTTTATCGAATGTTAGTCTTTCGAGGGCGTCCTGAGCTTGGTCGCTGTGTAACAGACCTCTCTTTTGTCCACTGGTCCCAACACCTCCTCGCAGTAAAGTAAGAACAGCCTAGATGGCGAGCTACACTCCGAGCTGATTACCCAGTTTCCATCATCTCTATGATTCTTCTCCTCTCGAACTCTGACAGCTGCTCATATTGTCTTCGATGGCGGCATAATGGAACTCTAGTTAAATAGCGTCCCTCTCCAACAGATTAAATACAAAGAAACAAGCTCTGCTTACATGTTTAATAATCCAAGGAGAATGAATTTCGCCCTCTGGTGTCATTACGCAATGCTCAATCACGCTGTATTTCAAGACATTTACATATCTGCCAGACTCGCACCTTCATCTCAAATTTCATAACAATCTCACTCTTACTACTTGGTGTGCAAATTTTTATGGCTATGAGTGAATATATATTACTAACTAGAATAATTATAAGGATAAAATGTGATGTAAAAAAAAGAATTTCAGCATTAACTTATTTAAATTTACTACTCCATTCAGAGCAATTCGGAAAATGGTTCCAACTAATGTCTAACTATTGGCTGTTTAATGTTTATTATTAATGAAGTTTATTCTTATTTGAAGTTTAATGAAGTTTATTCATCTGTCAATAATATATTAAGACAAAAAACCATTTCTTTACATTCTATTTTCCTCTTCCCTTAAATTAAACAAAATTAAATATGAAAAGATTTTTAAGATATGAGAACAACTTTTTAAAACTAATAATAGCTCTTAGAAGAACTATTTACGAATTATGGATTATTGCTTTATGCGTTTGATAAGCAAGCAAACAAAAATATTATTCAAGTTAAACATTTAATCAATTTAATCAGTTAATGAATCCTTTATAAGTAAATGTACATTTTTTACAGACAGAAAGAAACCGATGGCACTTAATCTATACATCACACAGGACTTGAAAGTAATCAAATTAAGATAATTCAACATTAAATGCATTTTGAACTTAGGAATACCTCTACTAGAAGAATCAATACTCGATATCGATAAATTTAAAGAAACAAAACACTGTTTAAAAACTGTTAGATATAGAAACCTGGTTTCTAAGCAATGGGAACAATCTGCGAAAACGTAAATAGAAATATCAGTTTTAAAAATAGTCTTGAATGTAGCTTCATTTGTATTCGGACAAGAAAGAAAAGTGCTTAAGGTATTTAAATATTTTATAAAAAAAAGGTTTCCCCAAGGCAATTTGCAAGAGATGTCTCCTTTTGCGCCAACAGGAGGTCTGGTAAGGACTTTGGGAAATGAATCCATTCGATTCGGAAGGCTGCTCCATTATCTATCTCAAATCCAGATAACGTTCCAAAGTATTCACATTTCCCACGTGGAAGCTTTCTGAACCAGCTCTTCAGAGTTATGGTTTCAAGGAAGATACCCTTTTGTGATGTGTCTCTATAAGAGATTACTTTTCCCATTCGGTTTTGTTTCCCTCCTTTCATGTTACCCCTTCCACACAGTGAAATATTCTTAAAGCATTTTTCATTTTGCGATAAATGTTTTGGATATTTTATTTACTTCTATTCACTCAGGTAAAATATCAGAGACGTCTTTGGATATCTTTTACTAATTCTTGTACGAAATGACCGAAGACGACTGCTTACAAATTTTAAAATACACTCTGTATCAAAAAATAATAATAATAATAATAAAACTAAAAAATGACACTCCAAGAAGGATTTGCCCGATTGTAATGAAATTCCGTATGCAAAGACATACGGATCGAACATGCAAATGATTAAAATTTGATGTGCAATGAAATGAATAGCTGGAGCTACAGCTCATTGGAACTGCGATGAGCACTCAGCCGGTTTATATAAGAAGCGGTTCTGAATATGATGATCAAATTTTCTGTTGCATTTCGATTTAGAATACCTTTCATCAACTGAAAAAAATGCTTCGCTGCAGGATTCGAGCTCATTACGAGCAACTGTCCGAGTTTGAAAGAAGTCGTATCATTGGATTGAAAGAAGCAGGTTGGGCAAATCTGAGAATCGCTCGTCATATGGGTAGAAGCGATGCGGCGATTAGAAGATGCTGGCAAGAAGGGGTGGACAGTGGCAGATTTCAGCGTCATGATGGTAGCGGTCGACCTAGGGAAACAGCAGATTGGGAGGACAGAGTGATTATCAGATCAGCTGTCACAGCGCCAAATTCATCATTATCAACCATCAAATGTGCGACCCACACAAGAGTGTCCTCCATGACCATTCACAGATGGCTGATAGAGCGAAATCTACGCTCGTAACGACCGCTACGCCAACTACTACTCACGCCTGCATACTGTCCAGCCAGATTACAGTGAGGCGTGGTTGGATCCAGTTGGAATGATACTGACTGGGGACGTATACTGGTTTAGCGGTGAATCCCACTTCCAACTGTGTCCTGACGATCATCGAAGACGTATCTAAAGACGCCCAGGACAGCGTGCCGACCCTGCTTTCACTATTGCACGCCACACAGGCCCTCACCCAGGAGTTATGGTCGGGAGTGCTGTTTCCCTTGATAGCCGGGCCCCTTTGGTCGTCATTAGTGGCACACTTACAACACAGTGGTACGTCAACGACATTCTGAGACCTGTTTTGCTATCGTTCCTTTTACATTACCCTGTCCTTATTTTTACCAAGATAATGCCAGACCACATACGGCACGTGTTGCTATGAACTGTCTTACAGCTAGTCAAACACTTCCTTGGCCTGCCAGATTTCTCTTCAATTGAGCATGTCTGGGAATGATGGGAAGGCGACTGCATCTACCAGGGAATGTTGATGACTTAGCCCGACAATTGGAGCGGATTTGGCAAGAAATACCGCAGGGACCATCAGGGAGCTGTATCACTCTATGCCACTATGCCACTTCCTGTGGCAGCTTGCATCCAGGCTAGAGGTGGGTCCACATCTAATTGAGCTCGTTACTTTGTAACTATGTAACTGAAATAAATCATTCAATTTTTCTGACTTTTTAATCATTTTCTATTCTGTATATAATTTTCCTATTCGCAAATTTTTGTCTCCATATATATATATATATATATTAAAAGAAAAGGATTTTTTTTATCAAACTACTTGATTGGGTTCTATGAAAGTATTATTAAATTAAAGAAAAAAACATGCTTTTTCTAACATTAAGTTTAAAAAGAATCTAGAATTAACTGACACTGTAAATGAAAAGAATATTGTTAACTAAAAACTAATTGTGTTTAAAAAACCGGGAAAGTCTGAGGAATTTTATGTCTTCAAAGCTAGCACTCACAGCTTTAAGGAAATGAATGACTTCCTAAAAATATTTTTTCGAATGTTATTAGCTAGTAATACAATTAATACCTTAACTAACACAAAAATATTACTACAAGAATAACTTAATCGACCAATCTCTTAAATAAAGTTAAAGAAAATAATGAAACTTAAAATTTAGTAATTAAACTTTTACACTAAATTAAATATTAATAATTAAATCTTTTCAAACAAAAGCTCTGAAGGGGAAAAAATTCAACGATGCTTAGTTTCGAACAATAAAATAGCTTTTATGTGATAAAAAAGGAAGAAATATGCATAATTATTTGGAATTCAAAGCTCTTTCCCACAAAAGATTTATTTTCTATTGAAAAGCTATTACGAATTACCTTCAAACTTTTGTTTTGGCAAAGGTTACAAAGTAGCTTTCTTTTTAGTGTCTCATACTACAGGTCGAATACATTGTATAAAATTAATTTTTATGCACATTTTATAAATGTTTATTTCCATAAAAGAATTCCTCTTTTATTTGAATATCCTTTTCACCTAATTTTTTTCATCAACATTCTTTAATAAAATAAAATAAAAATTAGTAAATATTTCTGACTTTTAATTTTTTTAACAAATTTTTTTAAAAAATATTGTATATTGTATGTGCATTGTAAATCCAATTTATACTACATGGCATTTGAAAATTCAAAACCAAGAAAGAGTGGCCACAGAAAGGGATGAAACTCGGCAAACCGAGAGAGATAGAAACTAACAATACATGATATTTATTTCGAAATGATATGCGTAATACAGGACGAGAACAGCGTCGGCTCAGTTGTTTGTAGGACCACCGTGGACGGGGATACACGAAACGATACGACTAGGTATGTTACAGAGTCAATGAGAGTATGGATAGCCTCCTGAGGAATAGTTCTCCATCCCTTGTCAACCATTTGCCACTTTTCAACTTCTGAACGTGGGTGATGGAATGAGGGTCTGAAAAAAGTGTCTAATCACTTCCTAAATCTGTTCAGCTGGTGAGAGAGAGAGATGAGGAGAGAACGATGGCCAGTGAAGTACCTGTACACCATGCAGAACACGTTGGCTGATGCGAGCAGTGTACTGTATGGCGTTATCCTGCTGTTAAAGAGCATTGTGCTACCTATGAAGGTAAGGAGGCTTCATCGGCCAATGAACATCATCCACGTATCATTGACCTGTCATAGTGCCCTAAATACGAACTATAGGGGACCTAGAATCATACGCAATTGCTTCCTAAGCTATGATGTCTTGTTGTCGCTCTGTTGGGAGTTCTTCAATTGTTGCCGGGTTGGACCTGTCTCGACGTCGACGCCACACTCGTACGCGGTGACTATCATTTGAGAAAAAGGAGCGTGTCTCATCTGAGAATAAATCCCTGTGTCATTCCATCATCCACATTGCTCGAGCCCTGCACCATTGCAGAGGTCGGCGCGTAAGTTTTGGGGTCAATGGTAATCTTCTTAACGGATGTCATGAAAGCAGACCACTTGCAACCAATAGAGGAAATAATTCTGGTTGCCGGCGGATGCGTCGATCCACGCATGCTGACGTCACTCTGGCTGCACCAGCACCCCTCAAAATTGACACATTTCTTTGTTTCAACCATCTTCGCCACAGCTGGTGCACTACAGATGCGTCCAGGTGTTTGTCAGCCGAGATTTGCCGTATGGACTTACCTGCCCTTCTCAATCCGATTACCGTGGACCTCGTAAATTCGTTTGGAACTGCCTCCGTTGACGACGGCCTGGCATTTCTGCTATTATCTCTGAGACAAGAGCAAAATTTCTCCGATGATTTTCTTTCCAGAAATAACGGCACGAAAATTGAATATTACGCAGGTTCCTTCACTTATATCTTCTTCAACGTGCGCTGGGGAGCTGCGCATTTCACATAATTTACATAACTGGTGACGTGCGTCTACCCTGAAATTTGCTTAATGTTTTGGCCACTCCATCTTGCTGTATTTTTAGTGTCGCGTAGTGTATAATAGGAAGGTCCCTTACTACACCATGTCATAAATGCCTCTTCTCTTTTTAAACAATGTACACCACTACAGTACAGTATTTAATCAAGTACAAGTAAAAATATGTTAAACCCTAAATTGAGTAATGTTTCCACATAAATAAGTGACGAAACTTTAACGGTAACCGATCACGAAAATCCAATCTAGCTATTATAACATATCATTTTCCTACAAGCAACTAAACCAACATTTAAACGGATAGAGCTTCCGTTAAAAATTTGAATACGAACATTTATCTTTTCAAATTGATTTTGAAGAATGAACTTGATGTCTGGAAGAGGATAAACTTTGAAAACTATTAAAATAAACTGATAGTGTAAAAAACATTTTTCCAGAACAAATAATGCACAATTTACTTCACCAACTCGTTCTCCTATATCCTTCCGTAAGTTTTATTTCAACTGCAAATGCTATGAAAAAGAGAAGCGTCTCATCGTAATTCTTCTCAAGTCGTTATATAATTGAATAATAGAAGTGTAGTAATAGAAATTTCGAAAACCTGTTTTCAACATTTTTCAAACATTATCGGTTTACAGCTTGATTTGAATAAATCTCTTGGGATGTATTTTCGCATAAAATTCGTAATGGCTCTCACCTGCATATAATTAAAGTCTGCTACCTAGCAACATCATACTAACTAAAGTTTTAAAAGAGCATAATTCATACTAAAAGAAGAAAAAAAAAATTACACTAAACCAATTGGGTGAAACTTGTTTCGTCTAACTGTTACAAGTATGCACCGCATGTACAGGAAAGTGATCGAAAGGATATTGAATGAAAGTTCGAATGACTTTAAAATAGGCAGTGCTCAAAAAACCGAAAACAAGTGTTCATGCATTATGAATATGTTTTTACTGCTCGATAATGATGGTCACGCAAAGGAAAGAAAGAGCTTTACCTTGGAGTCTTATACACATTCATTCCACGTACGCTATCCGTTGCTTCCCCATAACAAATGTAATCAATATGTGAATTTTGGTCTTAATATTTTAGATGAGATAGTATTGTGCTTTTTAATATTTCTCTCTCTTTTCGATCTAATATTTACTCTCTCTCTCTCTCTCTCTCACACAGTAAAATTTAGAATTCTTCAAGCTTTTCTTATAATAGCAAATAAAGCCTGGATTTATGAAAATAGAGAGATTTAGGGAGAAGTTATTTTTCTTCGAGGAATATTTGAAATCGATAGTATAATGGAGGAAGTGAGGATGTTACGATTAGTTTTCAATTGCTCTTCACAAGTTCTTATTACTTTAGTAAACGGTTTAAGGAAGTGACCTTTAGGAATAACAATATTTTTTCATTAGACTTCTGTATAATCTTGCATGGAACTTAAAACAGAAACAAATGTAGAAGATTGGTTAGATTTTCAGTCATTTCATACTACCAAATTTGTCTCCTCATGAAATACTAAATGTAAATGTAAATAAATATTTAAACTTATATCGAAAACAGTCTTTCATAATTTGTGTCTACTAAAAGTTTGTGTAAATTTATTTTACCTGAAAAAATATAAGCGATAAAATTAAAATATGTGTCATCTGACTCTATTGCCGTTATAACCAACCTCTTAAGTGAATATTTATATATAGACAGTTATTAAACGCGTTATGTGTCACTGAAAATAAAATATATTTATGATACGTTATTAGAAGTGAACCATAATGGAGTATTGCGATTTAAAATGATCTAGAAAAATACTAGAGCAAAAAAGATAGAGAAATTATATTTACAATCAATATTACTACAATTTTTTCTCAATACCTAATATATACGATAATATAAATTAAATTTATCTTCTATTTTTTAATTTCACTATTCCTGATGCCGATCTTTTTAAAATCACAGCTATTTTGAATTCCCCATTTTAACTATTGTAATTTCCACTAAAAAGAGTCGCGCGTGCTTTGCTAATTATAACATCCTGAGCCCCATTCAACTGCTGAGTTAGCAAAATTAAGGAGAATTCCCTTATTTCTCATGTGTAAAGCCTTTCGCCAATCGCTAACGTTTCTTTTTTTCTCAGATGACACATGCTTGCGTGCTGCCATGGCGTAGCAAAACCATTGTCAAGATGTTATATATATATATATATAATGATAAAGAAATTTAAATTAATTAAAAATAATAAGTCGAGGTGAAGTTCAAATTTCAATTCTGTTTATTTTACTACAGTTGCGAGAAATAGAGAGATCATGGTCATATGGCTAAAGATACAACGACTCCGCCGTTTGATATACAATACAAGAGCGCAGATGAGCTAGAAGAGTGAGAATTTTTCCTTTTTATGCAAGGGATTTTTTTCCCTTTTTATGTAATAGATCACATGGTTTAGGTGTAAGGATTCTGAGGGATTTAAATGCCCTCCAACAAACTAGCAGGAATAATCCCTACAGGTCTTCAATCGTGAGAACTACGAGATCAGCAGATTTTTATGAGCACGTGATCGCATAAATTAAACAATAATAATTAATTTCCATTAGGAAATAAGAATGAAATATTTACTTTAAAGTGAAAGAATGGAAAAAATTGGGAAATTAAATTATTTTTTCAGTAAAACCATTACAAAAATGTTTCGAACTCAGTAAAGCTTGAATTAAATTATCAAGTTTACATAATATGTGCTCTGTTAGTTTCATATGATTTACTTTGATTCTCTACAGGCAAATCCGAGCTCATGGGCCTCACTTGGGTTTGAGAATTTATTCTTTAAAATTTACATTACATGATAAGTATAGCATGTCACAACCGTTATCTCTCCAATGTTATCGCCCATCTGTAGAGGGCGCATTGAAAGGGGTGAGTGTAAGATGTCACTTACACAGCCCCTTAGAATGCGAATAGACACTCGAGAGTTTGGATCGCTCAGTAAAATGCTATAATGAATGTAAAGAATGAAATAGTTACTGTTATACAACCAAGTCGGCTCTTTTCTGGAGATTAAAGACAAAAGTTAAGTAACACATCGATCAATAACTCCCGAGTCTAACATTGAAAACAACATTTTTTTTGCAAAATTTTTTTTTATTCATCAACATAACACCTTTTGTTAATCACCTTTTAGGGTGATACAATCGTTCCAACGCTTTTCCAAATCTGTTCCCCCCCCCCCCAATTTTTTTTTTTCTTTTTTTATTTTTTTCGCAAGAAATCTTTTTTGTTGCGAGTAAATAGCGATAAACAGCTTTCTGAATCATCGACTCGTTGCTGTTTTTGTTCCATCGAAAGCAATCGCGGCACCCACTTGGAAAAAACCTTTTTCACTTCACTTCAAAAAACCTTTTTCCTGGTCCGATCGACTTAAAATTTTGACACGTTTCAAGCAAAGGTTAGTACTCTAGAAAGACCTGGTCACTGGTTTACTACGAGCGCCATCTCTGGGTTAGTCTCGGGAGTTATTGATCGATGTGTTAAGAAGTAAAGGAAAGAAATTTAAGTTGAAACTAAAAGTTTAAGTAAAGAAAAATAAAAGAGTTTTTTTCAACATTACAAAAAAATAAACAATTAATGAGTCATTTCTCACAAGTTTAATAAGTGTATAGTAATTAACAGTTTCTCCGAGTTCAGTTTCACAGAATGCTAATACTATAGATTTGAATAAGCAAAAAGATAATAGATTTGAATAAGAAAAAAGATAATAGATTTGAATAAGAAAAAAGATAATAGATTTGAATAAGAAAAAAGATAATAGATTTGAATTTCATTTTATAACTAGAAAGACCTTTGCCGCAATATACTGCATCGTGTATTACCCCTGTAAGGTAGTGTAACAGCTCTGGCTATAATAATAGGATCGTCGATAATTAAATAGTGTTCGAAATATTATCTCCTCTCTTTCATACTAGTACCATCAAGATCCCTTTTTTAAGAGTAAGAATACTACTTTCTTTATCCACCCGTCACCAAGAGTAAAGCCATTTAAAAACTCAAATCTGTAAGCGTTAGAGACTCTCTGCTTAGAAAACAGTAAAAGTAAGTGATTTATTGTTAGTAGTTATGGATAAGAAAGCACACTATGTCAAAATATACATTTAATTTTGCAATCAACAATTTATTATCCGATGAATTCTTAAGCGTTTGGATTTCGCCGAAAAAATCGTCGAATTAGTGGTGAAGTAAATTAATTAATGTATCTTCAAAAAATGAGGAATTTTGACCTTCCATGACTCTATTCTGATCTTTCTAATGATCATTAAATTAAAAATCTCCAAAATTTTACGGATTGTCCATTGACATACTTTGAGAGCATTAAGTTTCAGCTGGTAGTCTGTATGCAATAACACATTTTCACTTTAAACTAAATTGTACTACTTTAAATTATATTTAATTACTTATCTTTTTTTATTAATTCCATATTTTGAGTAGAATTTCAGACTTATTTTTAAAATGCACTTGATTTCTCGTTAAAATACTTAAGACAGAGAATTTAAAATAATTTTTCTTCAACAATTTAGGTTTTCTCGAAGATTTTATTTAAATTAGATTAATTTTATAAAATTATTATACAATTTCTCTGGGTCTTTTATTCACAAGCAATACTTTCAAAAAAGTACACATTTCGAGTAGTACACACTTGTTTATTCTAGCAAATAAATTATATTAGTATAAATTAATGATATTTTTCTTCTTTGAAAATGTCGAATTGAATACCGTAAAAAAACCTAATTGTGGGAGGTTTTGTTTCGTTACTGCATTTTGCAGTAAACTGCTGCTCAAACTCATCAAATATTTGTAGAAGCTTATGGCGAAATGCACTAACTCAGTACACTGGGGAATGTTGGTTCAAATGAATCAGAACTGGTGATTTTGATGTAAAAAGTAAGGCTAAGGAGAAGCTACCCCAAAAAAATTGAACAGTGTTGCAAGCTTTGTTGAACGAAGACTCCACTTAAACTCAATAATAATTGGCGGATGTATTGGATTCAAAGCGTTTGCAAGTGATGGGAACAATTGAAAAGGACGGAAAATGGGTACCTTACGATTTGACTGTAATACAAATGGAGAATTGAAAAGTCACCAGTAAGTTCCAGCTGAAGAGACATCAGCGGAAGAAAAACAAAGAAACCTAATGTAGAAAATCATAGGTTGACAAGGCCAACCATAAATATCGACAGCAAAACCAAATCGCGTCGAAAAGAAGATATTGCTATATGTTTGGTGGGATGAAAAGGGTGTTGCTTATTATAAACTCCTAAAACCAGGTGAAAGGGTAAATCTACCAGCTACCAACAACAAATGATCACATTGAACCATTCATTTATCACAAAACGTCAGGAATGGGCTAAAAGACATGGAAAAGTGATTTCGCTATATGACAATGCCCCAACCCACACCACAAAAGTTGTCATAGAAACTTCAAAAGAATTGAATTAAGATGTGTTACCTCAACCGCCGTATTCACCGGACATTGCTCCTTCGGACTATCACTTATTCCGGTAGATGGTGCACAGATTGGCAAAACAACACTTCGCTAACTTTGTCAAAGAGGAAAAATTGGTCGATTAATGGTTTGCTTCGAAAAGTGAACGTTTTTATCGTCGTGGAATCGATCTTTTTGTCAAAAAGATGGAGGAAAGTTGTAGCATCGAATCGCGTATACTTCATATAAATAGTTTCAATCTTTCACTTCAAATTATAATATCCATTCGTTGTTTTTCCTTTAAAAGATCCGCATTTCATAGATATACACCTAGTAGAACATATTTTTCACAAATTATTTTATAATCCCTTCACAAAAAAACCCATTACCAATTAAATATAGATAGAATAAAATTCTGGGATTCTTTCGAAATTTATTAAAAAATTAAGGAGACATAGAATACAAAAAGAATAAAATTTAAGAAAGATAACTTTTGTTTGAAGAAATACTGTAAGAAATAACCCCTCAACAGCAACAAAAATTGCTTATGACAAATAATTTTTCAGTGGTTTAGTCACTTTTGTTATTAAGAGCTGAATATATTTCAATGACTCTTCCTTCTGATTACATTCATTTCCATCAAAATTATTTTTTTTATCTTTCAAATGCTTCTTGTGATTCAAAATTTCCTTCAAAGACACAAATCTTTTAATTTTTTTTATTACATAATAAAAAAATCACTTTTAGATTTTGAAAATTTATTTTAAAAATTTATTTCTAAAAGTATTTGGAATTTTTGTTTTTTCAGGTAAAAATTGTACAGTTAAAATTATATTCCTTCTTCTCTGTTAAAGATTCATTTAAAAAATTCACATGCCAAACTCCTTATTCTATATTTGAATATGAGTAGAAATTTCATGAAAGCAATCTTTCAAAATTTAAATAACACCAAGCAATTTAACAATAACCCAGAAACGCTACGAATACTTTTCAAAACACTTTTGTAGATTATATAAAACATATAAAAAGAACGTTTGTGAGTAATTTTATGAAGATGCGTCGATCATTCAAGAGCTAATCAGAACCAGTAAACTAATGTAAGAAAATTTATGAATACAGCCGAAAACATGTTTTGCTTATTAATTTAACCAGCTAAGTAAAAATACTTAAATGTAGTTTTGATCCATTTTGGTTCAATTTTGATATTCTATTTTTGTGGTTACTTTAGAGGTGTTATTTATTCAATCTTAAGATTTATAAAATTAATATCTAATGTTTTATGATTGATGGTCTGTTATATATATATATATATATACTGAAAATTCATGAAAGAATAATTTAAAATATCTAAAAAAGACAAAAATCCAGAAAGAAATGTAACAGTGAAAGAAAAATAAATGAAAATATGGAACCCAGCGTGTCAAAAAGCAATATCGGGCTGAGGTCCGAATAAGCGGGATTAAACTAGTTTAATGGTACCAAACTTCCCCCTTTGCGAATTGGTAGGCTGAATTGGGAAATCCAAATTGCAAAAGAGTTCATGATTAAAAGATGCAAAAAAATTCAGCGATCAAATCTACAAAAATAAAATCTATAATTCTTGGTAGGCTGAATTGGGAAATCCAAATTACAAAAGAGTTCAATGATTAAAAAATGCAAAACATTTCAACGATAAAATTTACAAAAATAAAATCTATAATTCTAAAAATTATCAACAAATCAAAATATAAAAATTACTTACAAAATTCAAAGTAATGAAGATTCAAATATGTGAGTAGTAAGACGGAATTTTCTTTAAGCTTCAAGATGTATATCACATACTCAAAATGAAAAAAATATAACACATCATCACCATATAAATTGAAAAAAGATTTAAATCATTGTTTGATTGGTAATAAAATGTAAAAGGATGCAAACAATTGGTTGGTAATAAGTTGTATGGTAAAGGAGTATAATGGTCCAGAGAGTGAGTAAAAATGTAAGTTGTGTAAATGTAAATAAATAAATAAATTCTTCATGGCTAGACCACTAACAAGCCGACTTTGTGGACCTATTGTTGTGTGGTGGATTTGAAATTGGATCACGATTCGCAAAGATGTTTAATATATTTGTGATGTATACAAGTATTTAAGAAATTTATTGGATAATCATGATCTAAACAGTTGTTAAAGAATTTTTTAATGTTATTAAACTTGTCTATTTTATGTGTGGTTAATTTGTTATTACGTAATAAAAAGCCCAATAAAATATTCCTATAAATGGATCTGTGTAAATTACTGTTCCAAAAAGGTGTTTTAATTACATGGAATTCGAATCTCTCTCTTTTATCATAAATATTACTAATTAGTCTATTGTCAACAATTTGCAAATCGAGATCTAAAAATTCTACTGTATTTGAATTAAGATTAGTTTTTAATAATTTGAGATAATTAGGGTAAAACGAAATATTTGGTTTAAATTCCTCAGTTTTACTTAAAATAATTAAATCATCTATGTAACTATAAAGAAAATAAGAATTATTGTCAATCTGTTGTAATTCATAAAAATGTAAATAAAAATTGGCCAGACAATTACTAGCAGGACCTCCCTGAGGGAGACCCTGAATTTGCTTATAGAGATTTTGATCGAAAACTATAAAATTCTCTTGTAATACAAGTTTAATAAGAGTATTGAAATTTTCACGTTTTATTGTTTGATTAAAATGATATTTATTGTATAAAATTGCAGGAGCCTTAATTAAATCTTGAATATCTATTGAGTTAAAAAGGTCTTCAAAATCATATCCATGTATAGAGAATACCTCTTGTTCCTTCATGTTTTTGACAATTTCAAAACTATTTTTAATAATAGCAGTATTTTTAATATTGTCAATAGATTTTTGAAGAATGGATTGTAAAAGTTTGCCAGATTTAGTGATATAGGTGTTATATCCATTCGTAATACTTCGAAATTTGACAGGATTTTTGTGAAATTTTGGCGTTAAGAAAATATATGAAAATTTAATGTTTGTAAGGTGTAAACCTAACTTTTTATTGAATGCCATAAGACGATTATTTATTTCTCTGTTACTATATTTGGATAACTGGAAAGCATTATTATTCATTACATGTTCACTCAATAATTCATGATAGTAAAATTTGCAAATAATTGCATAATTTGCAGGAACCTTATCTACATAAACGGTAACAAAATCTTTCTGCAAATCATCTATATCAAGTTTTAGATCTTTAATTGTAATTTCCCTATCCACTTTAAAATTCAAATATATAATTTTCTTCAAAACACATGACCTAAATTCATCAAATGCCTCAATTGTTAAACCATATTTAATTGCAACCTTAAGAATAAAATTGTCAAAATCATTAGTAATTTGTTTTCTTACTACAAGGTTACTATTAGTAATCATGAGCCTGAATCCAGTTCCTTTATTCATGAAATCTCTCAATAAATCGCTTTTAACGATATTCATGTTTCCCTTAACAACATGTTGATGGAACGAATCAACATATTGTTTGTAATCTTTGCATTTACACACTTGTGGTGTTTGTGACTCTGAATTATTATTGTAATTAAAAATAGATCTACCAAGTTTTTTATTGTACTTAAAGCTCTTTTTATCCTGATATTTTTAAATGGAAATATAGCCATGTGTTTTTGAAACACACTAGAAAAATTAATTTTATTAAATGATTTATTCATAAAGATAAAGGTGCAATATTCTGTAATATATTTTTCATCAATATTCAAATCAATTTTCATTTTACGGCAAAGATATCTACATATATCTCCAATGATATGAAATCCTTGAGAATCTGGAATAACTTCATTATTCAAAATATTCATGACAATCTTTACCTCTCTTTTATTAATTCCGAACATAAAGTGCTTAATATGTCCTATGAGATAGTTCTTTTCAAATTCTAATCCCAGTTGAAACATATTTTCTTTAATAGTTGACAAGTCTCTTATTTTTCGATTTCTACGTTTATATCTACGTTCGATTATATATATATAAATAAATTTGTTCAAAATACAAAACACGTATATAAGTCGAAATGGGAAAAAAATCCCCAGCAATTTTTGTTTATTAACATTGCGCTTAAAAGCAACACGAGGACTATTGGTGACGTTCCTTGTACTTTTGAGCCTCGGTTAAATACAAGGACAACATCTGAGCTTACAACCCATTCTGCAAACCTCCACATCATACCACAGGAGTACTGGGAGCCTCGACAGATTTTTAACGAGTATCATTCTCGCTACATGGTGAGTTTAAAGTGGCATCATGACTCGACGTATACAACGTCGTCCACGTCAACAACAGCTACCGCGGTCGTATGAAAAACAGGATACGAACTTTATAGTATTCCAATGAGAGGTTTTTCTGCTTGAAAGTTGCATTCAAAATACCCAAAATGTAAATTAGATTATCAAAGTAATATTACTCTTCCCTCTTATTTTTATGTGTGCGTTATTTACAGCAGTCTGTTATTAATCCTAGCTTACGTCTTTTGTAGTTTTCCGCATGCCAAGTACAAATTTCGCGAACATCAGATTTATTGTTTTGGCAATGACTCAACAAACTAGAATGATATAAATATTTTCGGAAATAAAACAACTCATTTTAATAAAAAGAATGCTAATTTCATTCAAAATTATTTTCTTCATAAACTTATGATATATAAACTGAAGAGATAAGAACGTGCTACATCTGGCGATTTATCGCTAACTCCCCGACTAACGGAAAACTGTTTACGTTATTTTGCGAACTAATGGATCCGTGTACAAGCCTACACCATTAATTTAGTTAAGAAAAAGCTCAAAAAATTCTTTGGTTAAACACGGAAAAATATGGTATTCTCTTTCAATTTTAGCTAACACACAGATTTAAAAAATTTCTTAGCGAGACCAGTCTGTAGCTGTTTCTTTTCCAAGGCATTCTGTATAAATAACGAAATGTTAAATGTGTTATGACAACAGTTTTTGTTTAAAAAATAAAGACTGTAGCTTTATTGTTATCTTCAGTCATAATTTTTGCTTGATAATGTGTTTTCACGAGAGTTATTCGATTTCTTGTAAGCAAAATTGAGAATTAATAGCATCCGATTTCTATATTTGGATGTTATTAATTCTCAATTGACTCTATGGTAATTTCACACTTAAAAACCTTTTTCCTCTTTTTCCACTAAACAAACAAGTCACTCTAATTTACTGAAAGGGAAATATGAATATTTCACTAGTTATAAAGAAGAAATTGTTGTATAATGATACGAATCGTGAAAACAATTAACTACTTTAGTAACAGTAAAGCGAGATGCATTCTTGCTTTCGATAACAAAAAAAAAAAAGTCACATTTCGCAGCTAAGAGCCGAAGCTAGTATAGTGGGTAAGCCAGGTGACTTCCGGGTTCGATCCTCTGAGGGGTTTTTCTTTCACTTCTGCCAAGAGAAAGTAGACTCAGTCTACTGAGCTCATGAATGTTTAAACATTGCCAAGTACTAAGCAGATAACTACTAGGATAAATGTCTATGATTCAATTTATTAAAAAAAACCTTACTAATTAATAAGTTTTCAAAACTTGCGCTCAGTGTCAAGACTTAACCCTCATTTATATCATTTGTGATAAAATTAACATTAAACTCGTGTATTTTAAGTTAATGAAATTGATTCAATTATTCTTCGTATACTTTATTTTCTGTTATAAGTTTTTCGGATCAACATAAATAAAAATTTTAAAAAGACTATTTTTAATTGAAAGTCAAAAACTTTTTTTAAATGTTTAATGATTCATTTTGCTTAGATAAATAAATTGTACTTTTTATATGGTATAAAGAAATTACTTTGTTTCGGATTGCTCAAATAATGAAATATTGCTTCAAACTGAAAAGCGCTTAAATACCTTAGAAGATTTATTTGTAGCATGACTTATTAAAAGAAGTAGTTTACTACCGCATATACCGCATTATGTATAATCTCTTGTTTTTATCCTATTAGTATGTTGTAATTTATAATATTATTATCAATTCTAATTATATAATGATTATATAATTTCTTTTCCTTAATTTAGTCTTGGATTACGTTTCAGGTATTCAGTTTCACTATAACTAAGCTAAAAAAAAAATTTCAAATTGTGTTTACCGCGGATACGAAAAAACTTGAAAAGGTCTATCGATTCCATCCATTTTGTGTTTTTTCACCATTACATTTCTCGCGTAATCAGTTAAGCTTTTAGTCTAAGTTATTTTGAAGGTTATTTATTATGTTTATTCCACATTTTTCACACGTATTTAAAGATTTTAGTTGTATATTTGTATACAAAGGTAATAATCATCTGCGCGAGGAAAAATGATATGTAAAACTGGGATTTAACCATGCATAATTTATTTCAGACAGGAATAACGTTACTGCAGTAATTTAAAATACTGCATTCTTCTACATGATTTATATTTGTAAGGCTCAATTTTATTCGACTCATACTGGATTTTATGTTCACTTCAAAAGCACCTCCTCAGCACTTCAATCAAGAGCGCTCTTTATCGAAGCATCTGTAGGTCATTCATTTTGTTTTTGTTTCCTGACGTCACATCCTGCCGACGCTCACAAGTTTCGTTTCGGATTTCGCGACGCTAGTGGCGCTGTGGCATTCAATGAAATTGGAGAAACGAATGAATGAAATGAATGACGGCGTTCCGTATTAATTTCGTTCTCTGATCCTGAAAAACTCGTAAATTGGTAACATGTAATCCTAAATCAAATTATGTGTCACATTTAAATTAAGAAAGTAATTTCCTTTTTGAAGTTCATAATCTGTTAGTTGTAATTTAGTAAATGAGATCAAATAAATTTTTAAAAACTAAAAACAATTTTCTATACTACACTCTGTTTGAATGACTTTTGCTGACATTTTTTACCCCTACATATTTATATTCATTTTTGTTTCTTAAAAATCTAATAATGCTTTTGCGAACACATACACACAAAAGGCATTCTTTTTAACACTTGAAGTAAATAAATTTATAATAATGAAAAGTTAAATAATTTTGAGCAGTATTGAAGCTGTGTAAATTACCACAAGGAATGGAATCTTTATGATAAGTAATCATTTCTAAACACTTTTTTTAATAGTTGCAGAATTCTTTTAAATATTTTAGAATATAAATATAAATTTTCTTTCTGAATTACATTTTTGACTAAATCTAAAAATGCCGCTGACTTCCTAGAACTTAAATATATTATATGAGGGCCTATTGAACACGACAAAACTGATAGAAAGAGATAATCATTTCTAAAGAATTATTTTAAGATTCAAGTAAGAAATCTATAATCTAAGCAAATTTACGGTAAAATATTCATTATTTTCATTGTATATGAAATGGAAACTATTTTACCACCGTTCTTATTTGGGATTACCTACAACTTCAGGCGTTACCATACTTATTTTTAATATTTTTTAATATATAGACTTCATTAAAATTTTTATGCAGCTTTTTTTATTGACAACATTTTTAACCTTTATGAAAGAGTAATCATATGAATTGGAAACACTAATTATATTATATACTTCGACTTCTTTTGAGAATACGAAGGGACCATATTGTTCTGGTTTTACATTAACATTTTCAGGTTTATTGTGACCAAATGATTTTGCAAACACATTCACGTGTTAAATATATTGAAAACAGTAAACTTTTAAATGATGGCGGTATATTCATTTTGTAAAAAAGTTCCAACAATTAATTCAAAAGTAAAATTTTTCCCTCGCGAGCATGTTTAAATTACGCAGAGCTTATAATTTTAAAAAAATTAAAGCCGGTGTTTGGAAATTACGACTCGGTTAAATAATTCAAACATACACACACTTATTTTAAAAGTCGGTAATTTTATTCATGTTCTATACGCAAATGTAATGATGGGCTTTTTTTTCCTACATCTGCATGCAATTAATTAACATTCAACATACATGACTGCCGGTATTTAGTTCGATACAGTACCTCGTAGTATCTACCAAAATCTCTCGAAGTAATCAATGAAATCGAACTTCATTAAATACCTTGCGCCACTTTCTTCGCTGCTGAGGCGTATTTCGAAATTATTTCGATAACAGTCAACTCATGGTCATTTGATTCTTTTAACGCATACTGTTCCTCTTTGTGATCAATACTCGATCATTATATTTCGAATCACATAACACGCAAATGAAAAATAATTATTTGCAGTAATAAGGAGCTATCAATCTTAAGCCGTGACTAAATTCTCCATTTTCTTCCAATCATTGCTTTGATACGATAGATTTACCTCTGAGTGAATTTTAATACAAATAGATAATGCAAAAGAATCACTGTCTGTAATTCTACTAATTCCCAGACATGTTCAAAAAGTTAATTTTAATTTTAACGCTTTCCTTTGATGATGATGTAATAACGAAAACTACGCATGCAAGAGTTTGGAATGTAGGCCCAATGATATGTGAGCATGCAATGATTATAACTTTCCGAAGATGTTTTGAGAGAATTTCATTAATTTATATCTGAATTTTATTGTAAGTATCAATATTAAAGCCATGTTTTAATGTACTTAAGTGTATTTAAATTAGTTCCTTTTCTTCACATTTCATTTGATACTTTCTTAATGACCTACTTTCAAGACATTTAGCATGTATAATTAAATTCATAAGAATAGAATGATAAAAGAAGGAAACCATTTCAATATTATGAAACATTTATGTGAACAAAACATACTCGGGAACAATCACGATATTTTTATTCATCAAAAAGTATTTGATGAGGAACTCCTAGTAGTCAGAAAATTTAAAATGCTATCTATATAAATTAACTTTCATTTTGTTTTGAGTGCTTCTCAATTCTTTCAGTTTAAAAAATATGCTATGGATTTTATGTAAATGCCTTAAATAATACTTTTTAATGTTCTTTTTAAAATTTTAGTGAACTCTTGGAGACACAATTTTATAGGAAAAGCTTCTCAAAATACAAAATAGATATCATTCTTTTTTGAGAAGCTTTTCCTTCATTCAAATACCATTCTTTTATTTCCTATGAAATTATTTCAATGACAACAGTGTACAGAAATTTCAGATAATCTTTATATTTTAAAAACACATTAAAATAATATTTCAAGGAATTACTGATGAAATAGTGAAGTACAGTTTTGCAAACAGGAGTAAATCTGTAAGTTATTCTTGAAGGAAATAGGTTTTTGGATTCCATTCTGCTCTTTTTAAACACGCATTCTTTTCTATTGTTGATGATAAATTTATCTCTCTAAATGTCCCCTAATCTCTCTTTTATTGAAAAATTCTACGAAAAACCACTATTCAATTAAATTCCTCTTCAAACGTTCGTGTATTTACTCAATAAATTTGCATATGTTTCGCCTGGAAACTTTAAAGACACTTTATGTCTAATGCATTTTCCACAAAGTAATTTACTACACCATTAAGAACCAAAACCATTTGTGGCAGGTAATAAATCCCATTACAGAAATATTTTTCATTGAAGTAAATATTAAAATAAAAGTTTGTAAAATTGACAAAATTATTATGACGTGAAAAAGATCTAATAGAGTTTATTTTCTACCAAATATAGACGCATTGCTTTTTAAAAGAAAAATTTGTCACCTTTCGAAAGTGGTCATCGAGACATAATTTCCAAATATAATGTAAAATATTTCATTCGAAAGTTTTTTCCAGCAATCTACAAGTGTCTTTGCTCTTAAAATTCTGAAGTTCATTTTAACGATTCAGACAACATCTTGTATCCTGAATCCAAAGAGTTAGGATAGTGAATGCATTGCAATAAAAAGTATTCACCCCGAAAAAAACTCCATGTCTTTCCAATTCCAGAAAAATTTCTGTTTCAGCAAATAATTTATTGGTTTTTCGGTCAAGTTTTTTTCCGTTTCATTCATTTCGTTATCAGTGAAATTGAAGTTCCTTTTCAACAAAATATGAATCGACTTTAAGCTTATTTGCTCACTCATTAAATGAAATTTAGGCAAAAAAAAAAAAAAAAGAACTGATTCAAAAAGGAATGAAATCTTGTAGATTATATTTAAGGACAAGTACACCTTGAATATCTTTGGGCACAATCTAATCGGAATAATAATAGGAACATTCGTGAACAATCCTTTTTCTAGCATTGTTAATAGAATTAGAGTAAAAAGAAGTAAGAAAAAATTTATTTAATTTAATTCTCTCGCTTACTTATAATCTCCATTTATTATGAGCATCTCCATCAAAATTTTCAAATAATTTATATAAGGAATTATTAGTACACACGAATGCTGATTTTTGATTATTGTCTTCCAATTTAAATTAAACTTTAAAATTTTAGATAGAGGAAACTCTCTATATTGTAAGTCATATTACGTATATTATTCTGTCTCCAGTGTGGGTGTAACAAAATTTTTTTAATCAAATCTGAATTAAAAAATAGTAACGTCTTTTCTTTTTATTCTATGCTGGAACCATGACAAATAAATAATAATTAGCTCATATTTTTTAATTAACTTGATTCTTAAGAATTTTATTTATAATTGCAGAGCATTTAAAGTTTATATAATTATTAAAAGCATAACGATATTCTACTTGAAACTTGTATGACATAGTATCAATCATGATATGTATTATCTATTTAGTAATTATTATGTATTATCTATTAAAAGTAAGCTATAATTTATCTCAACAAATATGGAAAGTTCCAAAAAGAAGGAAAAAAAAAGATACAAGATGGTAATAATTAAATTGGCCCTATTTAACCCCCTGTAGAACCCGTTCTGCGTATTTTGAGAAAACTTGGTATATAGGCTATTTGGACCATGGGGAAAAGATTTCTTCAATTAAAAAAAAATAGTTCAAATTTGACCACCAGATGGCGCTTTTCAAAAATTCCTTATGAAGCATAATAAGACTTCCAATCAGAGCCAGAAAATCATTCTGCGTGCCTTTGTCATCGTTAATCATGCCCTTACTTAAGAAAGATCAAGCTATACGGGTAAAATTGTTTTATCAGAACGACTGCGATAATTTAGCTGCACTGCGTGAATATCGTCGGTTAAAGAGATTGCGAAAAGAGCCCATGTCTTAGAATGGTTTGAAGAAGATGGTTATGAAATTTGAAGAGATTGGAAACTTTGGTGTTCTGCCAGGAAGAGGGTTGAAACCGGTCTTCCACCGATGCAGACCACTGTCTTCATGCAAGATGAAGCAATTCCCTACATTGTATATAAAGTCAAAGAAATGTTTCGAGCTAACTTTGGCGAGAATCGTGTAAATTTCAGAACTTTTTGGGATGCCTAGCCTCCTCGTTCATCCAACTTAAATCTCTGTGATGTCTGGTTGTGAGATTTCTAAAAGACCGTGTTTATGGAGGAGGAATTAAAACTTTTTCTGAGTTGAAAGACAGTATTATGTTATATGCCTTGTTGCTGGAATTCCTCGAGAGTTTCTTTGAGAGCTATCATTGAATATGCTATAATGCGCTTTCAACTCGTAATTGATGTCAATAGAGCACACGTTAAGCACATTCTGAAATTAAACAAATTTTATTGATTCCGACAGATTTTCTGTCCTTCTTTAGGCGCCACAATTCCCCCTTGTGGTCAAAATGTGAACTATTTTTGTTGCAGAAATAATTTTCTCATGATCCATATAACGCATATACCAAGTTTCATCAAAATTCAATAAGTAGAACGTGTTCATGAGGGGTTTGAATAGGGTTACTTTAATTATAACCACCATATATATTTAGAATTCACATAAGATGAAGTAGAAACTTTCTTCGTATGTTGAAATAAAAATATTGTGAACCAAGGCAACATAAGCTATTTCACATGCTCTTTAAAAAGTGTTGGATAATAGATGTCAGCTGAAACAAAACATAAGAACAACCACAGAAGTCAAAGTCAAGAAACATAATGTGTTGCTAAAAATTAAGATTTCTTTAATGAATTAATCATATATAAAAATCTTTACTTTAGGATTGCATTTCTAATAATGAAAAAAATATGAGAAATAAACTTCAGGATAATCGTAACGCATTAAAAATATCAGAATGATGCAAGATGGAAAAAAATTGCTACTCTTTTTTTTATCAATAAAAATAATTGAGATATCATGCTTTATATTCGTACACAACCTATCTCTATGCTGTGATGTGTTAATGACTACTTTGATTGAGTTTCTACCCCTCTTCTCATTCTTTCGGTTTTCATTAAGGTGGTAATCGTATAAACTGTCATATCACAAGTATAACACATTTAGCTATAAAAACGAAAGCTAAAAAAACTATGAAATCACAGTTAGATTAAAAGTTGACGTATATACGAATATTACATCTGCACCTATATAATTAAATACAATTTATAGACACAGCTGGATATACATTTCATCTTGTATGTATTTAATTCTTTCACTGAGGTGCAGAAAACTGATTCTTAGTGTAGTTAAGCAAAACTTGTGTTTTAAAAATCCATATCTTTTACTTAAAATATTCTGATATGAAAAAGAAATCCTGTAAATTTCTAAGAGATTACATCCCCCTCGTTATTCTACTTTAAACGCATTACCTCAGCGTTACTAGAGCTCTTTTGCACACATTTACGACTGAAACAGAGTATGAATAAACTACGTCATTTGAATTTATGAATTGAAACAATATGAATTAGGGATGTTCCAAGTCGAAACGGAAAATAGAATGTTCCACTTCTAAGACTACTAAAAGAGGAAAAAAAATTCCCCTAAAAATAAAAAGAAGTAAATCTGCGTAGGTGTAGAGATACTCCAAGAAGCTCTCATCAGATGTAATGAAACATAAACATTTCCAGAACTCGGCTGAAATTAAAGAGAGTACGCGTGCTCCCTCTGCAAACTATTGTTTTGTTCGAGGATTTCTTTTTGTTTTTTCTGTTATTTAAATGTCGTCGAGTGCTAAAGTACCTTCAGAGTAACCAGAACCTCAGCCCACGAGGCTTGATAAAAAGCCCGCTTGGACGCTCCGAGAGACAAGGTACGCGTTCCCAAACAGAAAAGGGAAGGGAGGGGGGAGCAGCATGAAAACGTTTGCTTTTAAGACAATAGAAACCAGAAATGGCGTCAGATTAAGCTTTTATTTCTCTATTACGAGCGCATATTTTGAGGGCAAAGGCAGCCGTACCTTTACTTATGTGAGAGAGATCATTTTCCCCTCTTCTGGAACTGAGTTGGCGAAAGATCGAGCAATCCACTTTAGATTCCTAAAAAAAAAGGACCTTGCGCGCTCTCTTCAGAATTACGATGCTCTCAATGCACTTTATTGGATTTGGTATAACAAAACGTTTTTAACAGTTGGTAATGCAACGTTGCCTCGAAAGGGATGAGTTTAATGCATGCATAAGAAATGGGTTTATTAGATACCATCATAAAAGAAGAAAAATGTACGAGAAAAAAAATTAGATTTTTCTATGAAAGACTGAAACTTTTCAAAGGCAACAAAAAGGGGATGCATGATGAAGCAGAAGAACCACTCTATTACATTTTAAACCGTGATCTAGAATCGTTACATGCTGCATGACGAGGTATTGAAACAGTTTTTATAACATTAGAAAAATTAACAGCTGTTTTTTGTATGACTATTCGAAAAAACATCGAGTGACTTATTTATTCAAAAGAAAAAACATAACAAATGTTAAAATAAAATAGTAGGGCTCGAACCCACGACTCGAAGGAAACAAAGCGTCGGGAGAGAGTTCGTGATCATATAACCACTAGGCTACGGTGTCCATGATTCGAAAATACCATTAAACTACGAATGTTGATACTGTATAAAAACTATTATAGAAGTTTAATTGAATTTTTAGCAAGTATTAATTTTAAAATAAGTATAAAATCTATGCAAATGTTATTGTTGGTAGCATGTAATTTTATTTTATACATGTATCTTTCCAATGCATAAAAAAAGAAAATAATATTTTAAGTAAATAGAAATTATCCTTTTAAAATGAAGAAAAAGCAAATTTTCCGTACTTCAAAAACAATAATAATAATATATAAATATTATTATTCGAATAATTTTATTCGACTTAATCCTTTTAAAATCTTCTTCTCCCTATTTTTTTCTTCTATAGAAATAGTAAATTTACTGGAATGAATGGAATATTCTTTTCTAAAAATCGCTCAATATATTTGAGGTGTATTTTATGTGCAGAGAAATATGGCATCCCTGATTAAAAATATCTTGTACTTTATTTGAGATTCAAAATATCATTACCAAATTCTCGAAATTATTTCTATAATGAATTTAACCCAAATTCATCCTTCATATTTGAAACATGGATAAATATGATAAATAGTCCAAAACACATTTTTATGAAATGAGTTTTTCATATGTTTAAATAGTAGTTCTCATTAATGAAGAAGAGTGAGTAATGTTAATACAAAGTTCTTTGATTTAAAAAGAAGGATTCGATAGTTAAATATGGAAAATGATATTTGAATGAATTTTGAGAATTATGTTCCCATTTATATCTGCCACTAACCAGCTTAACGTTTATGTGACGAAATAATTGTTAAAAGTTATTGCTAAATGAGGAGTACAATTACTAATATTTAATGCGAAGTGAATTGATGTACAAAAATTAAAAAGTTAAGAATTCTTTTTTCACAACTACATTTGTGGCATTTATTATACTTGACTCTTTCAAATATCAGACATTCTTTTGAGGTAATAGCTCCGGGAAATTGTACAGTTATCTTCCCTCAAGCTAAATGTCTTGGGATCAACAAATGGAGGTCGTCTCATATATATTTTTAAATTGCTTCAAAACAAAAACTCATCAGAAGAATAGGAAGACCTCTTTCAATCCAGCATCCTAGCAATAGGATATTCCACTAGTCACGGATATTAATGCTGATAGTGCACCGCCTTGTTTGAAATAATCAGGAAATGTGCGTGACTTATTTAAAAAGTAATGGAAAAGAACTGTTCCTGTTTCATGAAATATGGATATTAATTTCCTGATTCTGCTATATGTGGCTGATCGGTAATCGCAGCGGCGCTGGTTGTAAGCTTCAACAAATACTGGTTATCGAGCTTATTTCTTTTCCTTCTAACCCAACCATAAAAGAAATCAAGCGTTATTTTTTAACACATAAATTTACAAATAATTGTATCATGCCATGCAAAGAAAGTTTATTATTTTGGATGTGAATAGCATGCACATGATGAAGTTACTGAAAATTGATTGTCTCACTTATACTTGATGTACAGTTACAGATTTATAAAAGCAGAGCTTATGAACTTTGTACTTTTTACTAAAATAAAGTTCCTGCAAAAGTAAAAGGCAACGTTGAAAATACCTAACAAATGTCACGATTACTCACACACATTTAATAAGGTATTTGGAGCAATAACTTCTTATACGAAACTGACAAATTTTGAGCACTTCAGTATTAAATCGAGTATCTAATTCACTGATATTTTATATGAGATAAAAAGATCATATAAATTTCTTATTAATTGTTTCATTGAAAATCCCTGAATTGGGCAATATTTTGTAATCAGTAAATAACATTTGACATATTTCTAAAATTCATTTTATTTTCTGTATTGTTATTTGAATGATTTGAATTCATTTTGAAATTTTAGCGATTTTCCGGAAATAAAAATTATTATTTTACGCAATTTTTTAAATGAAATAAATACGCCATAGCCTTTATTACAAGTTGTAAGTGATTTTCAGTACGCCTAACACATTCCTTCCCCATTGCGAAATTCTATTAAGAACTTAAGGAATTTTTTTAAGTAGGACAAATAACATTGCTTAACCTTGTTATTAATATTATATAATAACTTTGTAGTTATTATTAATAATAATCATTGCTTGTTGAATATTATGAAATTAGGAAGTTTATCATATATCTTAATACTAATTTTCATTTGCTTAAAGTAGCAAAACATTTTAAAACTCTAAAAATGAATATTTATAAGAAAATAAATTTATTTTTAAAATGAGAGCTGTTTCAATTGATGATTTGTAAAAAAAAATTATAATCATTTAAAATTTTAAAGTTTTGAGGATAAGTAAAAAATAAATATAAGATTGGTTGTTTTGATACTTTTTTTTGACTGCTCAATTTATATGGCTCATGATATTAAAATTATACCTTTACTTTATAGAGATATTTTACTTTTTTAGAAAATACCATTATTCTATTACAATGGCAGTATGGAATAGTTCTAATTCCAGTTGGTTCATTACTTTTAAAGGGTTTTCTTTTTTCAATTATCTCATGTTATTATCTTTGTATTGTACAGTGTATTTTTTATTGTTTATCTCTCTCTATCTATCTATCTATCTCTCTCTCTGTATATATAATATATATGGAGAGAGTTTCATGAAAGATTAGGTTTAATAAAATTAATTTTTGAAACAGATAAAGTAATTCTTTTAGTCTCCAAATATTCGTATTATGTTAACGAAAGAAAAACTTGGATATTTATTTAGTGTTTAGTTTCCCTCATTAGAAACACATTTTTAAGCAACAACATTAATAACTTAAAAACTTTTATCTATTATAATGTTCTTAATATGATTTATGTGTTTAAAAAAACTAACTTTAAGCTGCCATTTCAAGAAAAGTGAAAAAAAAAATATAGATACTTTAAGTTATTCAACAAATAACTCATTCGAAACCCAAAAGCATTTGCTTATGTTTTCGATTTCAAATAAATATGAAAACTAATACGGAACCGTAAAAATTAGGCTCCAATAAATTTATAAAACGATCAATGAGTATCGATAAGCGCAAAAGAAGACATTATCAAGTAAGTAAATAAACGAATATCACTTCGGGTAACATCCATACTAATTTAAGTATTAAGAATACATTTAAAAGACATTTGAACTCAAAACTTGAGTATTATGATCTTGAAATGTTCGATATCAAGAAATAAGAAGTATTTTTTCGAAAAGCATATGAAATAAGTTAAAATGCGTCTTTTATGCATAAGAAAAAAATCTCTAAATATTTTCAAATTCTTACACACACACACACATATTATATATATATATATATATTACAGATGAAGTTATTATACAATGATGCGAAAATATTACTATAACTTAGTTATTAATAAACACGTAGAAGTGAATTATACTTATTTGGGAAATATATTTTTGGTGACCTAGAAATTAATAATAGAGCTACAGCTCCCTCTCTCTATATAAAAACATAAGATTACAAATATTTAAATTTTAATTTCTGCAAATTTTTATTACTTCAACAATTCATAATAACCCAAATAAATTTAGAATTGTCATTAATCAACATAATTCTAATAATTTGAAATAAATTTTTGTAATAATTTGCCTTTAATTGTAATAATTATTTGTAATAATTTGCTTTCAGTTGTAATAATTTGTAATAATTAAGCATTTTAATTGTACTAATTTGTGATAATTTATTGTAATAATTTACCTGCTTTTGTGAAGAAAAATCTGGTAAATTATTCCAAAATATCTTACAAGATACTATTAATAAATTTCACAAAACTACTATCATTAATAATACAGTTTATATATTATTCAATATACAAGCAAAAGATTTTATTTTTGTTATATATAATTATGATTTTGAAGATCTTCTTAATTCTATAGATATCGATTATCTAGTAAAGGTACTGCTAAATATTTATAAGAATTACAATATTAATGAACTTATTTCTTATGATAAATTTAAATCTTTAGTAAATATATTGCATTTAGAGAAAATTATATTAAATATAGAGGTTAAAAATTTGAATAAACTAAAGTTATTCTAGTAGAAGGACTTGCAGGTAGTAGTTTGGCGAATATTCACTTACATTATTATGAACATAATTATACTGATAGAGATAATTTCATTATTTATAGATATAATAGATCATACACTTGTATCGAGCAATAAGCCTTTTGATGATAAACCTGACTTTTTCCTATCCTACATGTTTAAATTTAATTCATAGTTATTATAGTAAATATGAAACAGAGTATTTAGCCATACACTTGAAAATTATAAATAATAAAATGATTATTAATAATATTTATATTAAGAGAGAGACAGTTTTTAATATATTAGTAAGGTACCTATCCGGTAAGATACCTTTTTCAAACTTCTATTTTAAGAAACATTATCATTAATTATATAACAAGGAATAATACTTAAGTGTGCAGTTATATACTAGAAAATAATTACTATAAAAAGTTTTTTGCATGTGTATAAATGCAAATTATCCTATTATTTTTAAATTCAGTTGCAAAATAGTTTTCCTCTATAATATATTTTTATAATTATAAATCTTGGTTAAATTAATTTTTAAAATGCTTTTTTAACTAAAAACTTTGCCACCAGATGTCGACTTATTTTTTAGTTCTATTAAGGAGTTTTAATTATAATTAAGAATGTTTATATTATTGTAAAAAAAATTATTATGTTTTTATAACAATTTTTCTTGGTATAAAAGTTTTTTTTTAATTTTAATTAATTGGATATGTAAATTTAAGTAATTATTATTTAAGTTTCTTAAAATCACTCAATCAATCTACTACAGTCTGGGGGTTAAAGGCTTTCTTGATAAAAAAAAAATGCCCTGGAAGGATCGATTAAGAACTTCACTTTCCTTCTTGATGTGAAAGTTTTTTGAGTTAAAGTTATTTCCTAATATGTTTAAATGTTTAAATTATTTTTAATGTATTACATTAATTTACTTTGGTTTGAATGAATTTTTTTCCCTTTGTTTATACTTTGTTTTCTTTCCTCTCCTTTTGGTTGAATTACTGTTTTGAAGTGGGATTGCTGCTTATTTTTTATTTTATACCATTTTGTTACAAAGTAGTTCCCTAAAGTGTGATGTTTGAATCCGCAATACGGGTATAAACACAATATTTCCAGTTCCCCGTCTGAGACAAAATTAGAATTTCCCCAAAAAATTTAGAAAGTAAAATCAAAAATGGATAACATTTTTGAATTAATTTCTTATTTTATTTCCTTGAGATATGTTTTGTAGGTTTGGGTAAGGTTCTCATATTTTGAAATCGAATTCGTTGTAATTTTTAAATTACTCGTTTTACTTTTAGTTCCTAGTTATTTACATGCTTAATATGTATCCTTGAATATTTTGTAATACTATATTTTCAGTAATTTTTAATGAAATTTTTACATTTTAATATTTCGTTTGCTTTAAACTTTGCTTTATTCTTAATTTTTACGTTTTTAAAATTTGATTTTACTATTTATTCTAATTTTGTAATATCTATAATTTACTAGTTTTAATATTAGTTAATTTATATACATATTAATAATTATGACTATTTAGCTTTAATAATTTATATATATATACATATATATATATGTGTGTGTGTGTGTGAGTGTGTGTGTGTGTGTGTGTGTGTGTGTGTGTGTGTGTGTGTGTGTGTGTGTGTGTGTGTGTGTGTGTGTGTGTGTGTGTGTGTGTGAGAGAGAGAGAGAGAGAGAGTGTAATTTATTATCAAACATTTGCGTTGATTAATTGAAATCCTCATTGTCCAGGGAATCACTGTTCGATTCTCAGAAAATAATAATGCCATTGATATTTAACGAAAGATCTACTATATATTCAGATGAACTACACAAAACATTAGCATTTTAGCAAAATGTCATTTATTTTACAGCAAAGTGCTCAATTTTCCTCGTCTAAACATTTCATATTCCCTACTTTTATATTATTAACAATGAGTGAATAAATATGGTCATAAATTTTAAGGTTCCCACAGTTCCTAAAGCTTTAAATGTCTTAGCATAAATTAAGAGCATTACATTTTCATATAACTCTAATTTTTAATTTTTTTTTTTTATCTTTTTCTAAGTGAATACTAAAATTAATTTCAGGATACATTAATGTAAATATAGGAGTCAAACTTTTCAAGTATTTTGTCGACTCTCAACAATATTTAATTTTCTCTGTATCAAAATACCTTACGTTTCGAATGAAACGAGATTACTACTTTTACCCGAAGTTTGACGTCATCTAAAGTATCCATTTATAGAATTATCTCATTCATATTGCGAAGAGATTGTTGAAAGAAGGTCGCCTTCAGTTGCCTTATGGGCAAGACTCCAAAATTCTGCCACTTGGTCAACAATTCAAATTACCTTATAAGACCCACTTCTCATTACCTGACAACATGGATTTTCAGAGAGGTTTATTTTTCTTACCCATAAAGAAATTAAATAACACACATTCGTTTCATTAATAAAATTCTACTTCAATAAATACTTTTAAAAAAATTCAGAGGAAAGGAATTGTTACTTGAGCTCAAACGAAGTAGCGAGTTTTTACATAAACAAATATTTTTCGTATCAGATTATTAAATTTAATTTATTCAATGGGTATAATTTCTCAATACTTTCTCTGAAAATCTCCAATTAATCAATAATAATTTTTTAATAGTTCTCAGCTTCCTGAGTTTTGCTCCTATTTAAATGCAAGAAAGAATTTCTTATATTTAAAGCTATTTCTAAAACTTTCAATTCAAATCAAACTAAATAATATTCTCGGTTACTTCCATAAATGCATTAAAGAATTAAGTAATTCATCACTCAAATTATTATCCCTCGAAACCAGAAAAGAAATAACATATATTTTATTTATGAAAACAATTATTGTGTGAAGTTCGAGTAAAAAGAAACTCATACATAATAACGAACGAAACATCTAATTTTTACAGATATCACTTTTTTCACCCAAGTTGTCAGTTTCATGGGAAAAAGAAATGTTACTTAAGCAAATTATTCCATAAGCAACTACAAAAGCAATGAATCTTTCATTTTACTTTAGAAGAACTTGCAAGTTCAGACATGTGTGTGTTGTGCAACCCTTCTATAAAAGTTTCCAAAAATAATAGTTACACTAACTTGCACTTTTTCTTAACTAGAAAAAATATATTTAAATTATGAATATGCATTAATCTATTTTAATTATTAAAATGTATGAATAAAGAACTACATAATTATTTATAATAGCAGACATTTTTTGAGAAATTTTAAATTTTGACTCATATACTCTCCAAATTGTTTGAGAGCTTACGTAATTTTACTTACCATTTTTCAGAATGTATCTCATTTAAAATCAAAATATGTGTTTCTAAAGAAATAAAATGTCTTTATACATTCTACGTTATATATATATATATATATAACTTCTTTTAAAAATTAAATCATTTTAAATATTCTGTTTTAAAATATATTTTACATAGTTATTCAAAGCTTCTTGTGTGTAATTATGAAAAATTCTGAATTTCAGAAAAATTTTTATCATCACCAAAAATACAAGATGATATTTAATAATTTAAATCTAAACGTGTACTATCTCGTACATAAAATATGAATCTATTTTTGCAAGGAAATGACAGGCATAATTTTAACTAATATTACATATAAATGTTTCAATCATACAAAATGGAAAAACACTGAATGGAAAAAAAACCTAAGTTTTATTACAATTCCAAATATTCATGAAAGTTGCAATTATTTATCTTCGTAATATTATTGAAATAAAAATAGATTTTTTTCTGTTAGATGAATTTTTTCTCTTACATTCTCCGTTATCCTGAAGAATAAAAAGAAAGAAAATCTCCAGCTTTGGAAATGGTCTCTTTGTACATTGATCACCAACAATATCCTCCTTTATCTCTACACAATCGATACAGATTGACATCTCTAATAACTTTCGACTTTCGTGTGGCTCCAGAAATCACACCATGAGAGAAATAAGGATCAAAGTATTAGAAATTGGTGTATTTCTTTCTTGTGAGGAAATACAGAACCAAAAGTACAAAAACTTATCACTTTCTGTCGGAGATGCCTCTCTAATAGAAAGGCAAAGTAAACACCGCGTGTTTCCGATTGAAGAGACGGAGATAAGTTTCCCGGAGGTAGAATGAAACTTTTATCCTCGAATTTAGCAGAGTAAGGAAAGAAATGTGGATACACATTAGAAATGTGTGTTTCGTGTTTTTTTTTATCCTTGTTAATCCATCCAGCATTTGGCAACGTATTCATTTGACGGCAAGCAGTGCCAAGTTCATTATTTTGATTGAACTCTTAGTTTTAGAGTGAATGTAGCTTATGTTAGAGGCAAGAGTAAACGACGAACAATTCTAATCTCTATTTGTATGTCTGGAATTTTTGTTTCTGTTGGAGAAAATATGTTTTTTGCAGAGACTAAAAGGATATTCAAAATAATATCAGCCAAGTTTAAATTTTTGTCAAACTAACGATTTCTGTGAGGAAAACCAGACTTATAAATAAATATCTTAACAACGCAGTAAATAATCTTATTAATTAGTTTTGGAGAAACTAATAAAAACATTGTTTGGAGCTAACGAAATGCAATGTTTTTCAGTTAATTTTTTAATTGGAAATTATTTTTAATTAACAAATTCCATTTTGTGATACCTTTTCGATGTGTAAAGCTACGAAAAACACTCTTGTTAGCAAAATATTTCGAAGTTAGCTCTTGCACATGACTTTTTTGCCTGTTTTTGTTAATTTGTTTAAAAAAATTCATATCGTTGTTTGATTTTTCTCATATTGATCTATTTTCCAATGATAAATAAACTTCAGTTATTATTGAATGGCATTATAGACTTCATTAAAATGAGTGTTTGTGATGGAAGCAAAATAAAATATTTATCTGAATACATTAATATGGCAACAAAAAATATATTCAGATTAATTCCGCCACTCAGTAAAGGTGAATATTTTTACCACAAATTCGATTTTCCCCTGTCAGATCTCAAAGGTTTTAAAAAGTAATACAAAAATAAGATTAAATACATAAAAAAATTTCTCAAGTTTAGGCAAGGAATTTATCAACACCGAAAGTAAATTCTTCAAATTTTAGTTCTCAGGATAAATTCTTTATTTAAAAAATACATAAACTAGTTACGGTTAAAATTTTGCTTGATAACCAGTTTATAAATTTACATGTTTACATATAAATCTACATACATAATCTGGACAATAATTAAAAAGGATAACAAGTTCGCTTTAAAAACATTTTTTTTCCGTATTTGTTTGAGTACAAAAGAATGCTTTCACCCTAAATAAAGCATTCGGAATTCGAACCCAACTGGGAATGCTTTTACCGATGTTTTAAGAAAGATAAAAGCAAAAGTAATTGAAAATCAATTTTTTCCCTACTTAGTTTGCGAACAGCATTTTTCGAGTCCTTTCATAAAATAAAAATAAAAAAATAACTGCAGTAATAAGTTATCAAACGTAAAATTGAAGCCCTAACAAAACAAATTTAATTTTTACCTACTTAAACACACCGTTAACTGAAAAATAAACATCCTGAACGAATCGTCAAGTTCGCCACTATTTCTTTTACTATGGAATCGAGTAAGAATGTAAAGTGGAAAAAGGATCTTTTAAGAGCACCGAGCCTCGACTCGATCTCAAGTGATGTGGCGGCAACGATGAGAGTATCAAAGTGGTCTAAGCTCCGTCTCACCCATTTCAAAGAGTTCAGGAGAAGAGGCGGGTGGATCCATTCGCGAACGGGACGTTTGCGAAGCGCTGACGTATCACGCGCCGCTTAGTTCGCGCGTTTTTTCTCAGAGAAGAATTTGGTGTATATCGCGTTCTGCAACCCAAACAAATTGAGGAAAAATTAAAGTGTGTTCTTAGCCAAAGGCAGTGGCTACTTTATCCTTGCTTCCTCTACTGCAACGGCTATCGATTTGTGACGTAAGAGTGCCCTTGCAAGGGCGTTCTTTTGCGCCCTTTCGCTGTCGATGGATGGGGCGGCAAGTTCAGATCGCCCATTTGCCTTACGCCATTTTCCTCGAAGACGACTGAGGCATTTTTTTTCTAATTTTTTTTTCTCGCTCAAAATTCCGAAGAATCGTCTCTTTCGACGCAATTAAGAGAACGGCAAAATATGTGAGTGCGTATGTATCCAACTGATTAATTTAAATGATAATTGTACTCATTTATTGCACCAGAATTTTTTTTCCAAAAATGAATTTTGATATTGCTTTTGATAATGATAACTTTTAGAATTTTTTGCCTTTTTTAGTATTTTTATGCAATATTCAAATCGAAAATGTAATTGGAATTTCGTAAAATAACTTTTGTACTTAAACAATATAAACTTTGCTATGAACTTTAAACATTTGTGAAATTCCTATTTCTTAAAGAATAATAACGTTAAATTTTAAAATGTATGTCTGAAATTGGTGAAACATTTAAATTTTCAATGCATTTAGGTTTGTTAAATCTGAAGAGAATAACAGATTAAAAGAAAAAGCAAGAAAAAAAATTTATTCAATTTTATGCTAAGTTTTGTGGAATTTATGTTTTGACTAATAAATTTTAACTCTAATATTGATAAAGGATTTCAAAGATGAATTAAAAACATAAACTGAAACAACTTAAAATTTCGAGCTGCACGAAGATGTTTTAGTAAACATTTATTGAAGGCTTCATAAGTTGAAAATAATGGATTAAATTAATAAAAATCAAATTAATTTCTTGCGTATTGTAAAAAAAACTACTCTTAATTTTGTTTAATTGAACTTTTTAAGCATAAAATTAAAAATACAATCATTAAGATATTAAATGTCAAGATATTTTAAAGTCATTTAAAAGAAAAATTTTCTTGATGATGTGTATCAATTAATATATATGTTTTGTTTTATAAAATAAACTTGATTACACAAATTTTACGATTCCTATGAAGCAAAAGTCGATTCATTGACCATTTCAAATGATAAATGGTGTCAAAAAGGTGAAGGAATTGTGTAAGACTAAAAGATTATTTTGCATCGAGTGTTCCGGACTGATGACGAATTTCGTCACCCTGAGTGATGTAGGTGAGAGATAATTCCCTCATCGGCCTTCCGTAATGACGAAATATTTTTTTGTCTGGCGCCATTTCAAAATTCACAAAACTGAAAGTTCATTTCTTCTCTATCCAGCAAACTTAACTTGTGTTGCCAATTCTCTATTTAACAGAGACGTTGCCAAAATATGTATTTTTAGTAGGGTTTTCGACACGAAAAAGAGTTTTAAAAAACGTTACTGAGAGGGATATTCTGACACATGAATTCATTCGGTTGCGGAATTGGAATGAATTCGCTATTCCGAATGTTTCTTCCCCTCTCCTCGAAAATTTTGATTAATCAGTTTTAATAATAATACTCCTTAGTTTCTGAAGAAAGAGACATTCATTAAAAAATTCGAAATTATGCATATTTTAGTGTATCTAAACGTATTTTTGAATATTTATCTTGTTTTTGAGTAACAGAAAACCTTGGTTTTACTCCAATAATGTTTTCTTAAATAAATTTCAACTTTATCATTCAATCTGCACAACACTGATAAGCAAAGTAACTGCTCTCATTTATTCTGATTTAAGAACAATTTAAAATTGATATTATTTTAAATTTTACTGTGATTTCCGTTACTTAATTTTACATATATATGAGTAATTTGTTTTATGGTTAAGTAATAACTTTTCAATATGAATCAAAAACATATCTAATCAATGGGTTAATATTCAATTTATGCATATATATGTTAAGTAATCGCACGAAACTAATCACACTCACAGGAAACAGATATTTGCTTTAATCTCGATAATGCATACAATTCATCTTTGAGAAAAATGCTAAAATAACTGTACAGTTTGAAATATCATATTTAGTATTATATTTCTTGCTTGTTGTCATCCATCCACTTATATGTGGCTTCATATGAAATTCATCCCCTTTCAATGCTCATTATTCAAAATTCCAGCATTCTTCATTAAAATGTTTAAATTTTTTCGTAATCTATGTACTTCTATATTTTAAATACTTTTTCTTATTCTTCTACGTTACTATGTATTACCACAGCCACTTTTCATTTTGTCTCAAGAAATTTTGAGATTAATTTAGTTACTATGGCAATAATTCATTGTATGCTGAAATTCTTTCTGATTAACTTAAAAAGTATCTTAAGGCTCTTGTTCAGGTATCAGATACAAAAACTTCAGTTTAATTTTATTTCATGTTAACATTTTTTTAAAAAATTAAATAAACTGGAATTTTTTATTCTAGTAGATCAGAAATATTTCTCATAATTAAATTTTGAAGAAAATGTAATTAATATATACGAAATCAATGTTCACAGTAAAGTAACCAAGCATAAAAAAGTACAACAATTTTGCAAAAAGTATAAAAAAATTTCTACAAAATCTACAATTTTTACATTGAATAAAATATTTCGTCTTGTAATAAAACATATTTTATGAAATATTATATCTTATATCAATAAAAAAATGAGAATCTTACTCATCCGTAACTTAAAGTAAAGATAATTTATTATAAGATACAGAGGTTCCTTAATATGTAACGAGTTTTCTCAAATCGCTTATGTTCCATACATGAGCTACTGTTTTATCGGAAACCTATAGCTATAGGTATAAAGGCCAGTGATGATTGGCCTTTACTAGTTGTAATACCTGCATGCTGTGAGCTATTTTAGTTTCATACGTTATTACATTTGATATAATGCTTATTCTGTTATTTCTCGTTAAATTTTTTTCATTTTATGTGACCAGGTTAACATGTCAGACAGAAGATTAAGGGAACTGAAGTCATGAGAAAAGACTTTTTCTTATTTTCAAATCATTTCAAATCGAAATAAATTCAGTTCAGAAAAAGAATGGTGTGATTTTTTTACTAACGACGGAACACGAAGGCTTTGGGCGACGGACTTCGTCAGTTTGAACTTCGGTCATGGGATGAGGGCGACACCTGAGGTGGCACCTCTCTCTTAAAATTTCCACACAATGGTAACTAGAGGATTTGAGATCTTGACCAGATATAATATGCATCGGCCCCTTTATACGGTGGCCTTTAGTGGCATCAGGGTTCGATTATACGATAACAACGCCAACAGCGAGTCTGTGACCTAGACCACAAGGCTACCACGGCAATTAAAAATATTGGAATAGTCTCTCTTTTTTTTCATTGCTGTTTTTGCTTAAGTGAAGTAAAACTTGGCAGAAATGCATTTATCAAGAAAAGTAGAATAATGGTCAATTTACTTTCACTAATCCTACTATCTTCAAAAAAAAAGGGGGGGTTGCAAATCCTTAAATTTGAAAAAGAAAATCTAAATTTAATACTAAAATTCTTTTAAAAAACAATACAGGAAAAAATTGTTCTAAGAGTCTCGTGTTCCCCATTTTGTCAACTTCATTACAGCTATTATAATTTAAGTTTATAATAAGAATGACAGTATTACCATTGGTATCTTATGTATACATAAAAACAACTTCATTGATGCAGTTCGTTTAACATGAAAGTACCATGCCACACATTTTTTTTTTTTTTCTTTTTTGCACCTCTCGTTTCAAATGGGGAAAAAATCTACCCTTTTTTTTATCAATTCTAAAGAAAAAACTTTATAAAAAATAATCTTTCATAGTTACTTAAGTTTTTGAACAGTAAATCAAATATATTTGGTCTAATTCCTAAAAATTCTATGAAACAATATTTGCATTTGCAGTATAAAGTGGTTTTTCATCCATTCAAATTATGCATTAAATACATGAGAGGATTTATGGACTAAGGTTTAATGGCTCACGTTGGATGTGTTAAGAAAAATGGCATTTGACATGCATTTTAAGAAGATAAAAAAAATAAGACAGATATCGAAACAATACTTAAATTTTATATCCGAGCCTCTGGACCATATTACCGCAGATCGAGTACAAAAATTTATGAATAACGGTTAAATGCACAATGACTATTAAACATTTATGTTTTATTTAGTTATGTTTAATCAGTGAATAAATATTAAAAATCTGTTCTGAAGTATGTGAGTTTAACCTTTTTATAAGGCTACCAAAATTGATTTTATATCCATATCAGAAAATATTTAACAAAATAAGCTAAAATATTCACATATATATATTTATCCGTAAATTTATTTAAAACTCGTTGTAACCATATAATGCGGGTTTTCTCAAAAATTCATTTTGCTTGAATATCAAAACACATTATCACCTAGTGGAAAGAAAATAGACCGAAAATCACACCGAAAAGAAGAGCTAACAATTGGATGAATTATTAAACTCGTTGCACCTAATTCATTTTTAAATAGTAATATCAAATTGTGAAGAAACAAAATCAAGTTATAGGAAATATACTATCCAAAAATAAATATATCATTTACTATATTCTTAAGATATATAAATAGTACTTGATGTACATAGAAATTAGGTATTAGAAATTTTTATTAATCCTAAGTTATATTAATGATAAAACGACCGATTGAGAACTTGGTGTTAATATCAGCAGGGTAGAATTAGAAACGTATGTTCTTCATTACATAGATTAATTCAAATCTTGAAGTACAGTCTATTTTAAAACAGTAACACAAAATTAGTAAGAAAAAAAAAGGAAATTGTATGAAATGTTATCTTTGAATTATCGTTCATTAAATTATAAACGCATAGAAACAGTATTTTAAGTTCACAGGAAATAAGTATTTGGTATTTGTTATCGATTCAAATAATTTCTGCAAAAATGGATACCAGGCCTGATTTCAGAAAGGAAATGTCTTAAATTATGTTAATGACAAAGACTGAAAAGGCTTGAACTTAGATGTTTCTGGCTCCAGATCGATATGATAGAGCATCGCGTGTTCTTCATTATTCATATGATAGAAAAGCTCTTCGCGGTAAAATTCCGTTCGAGTTGAAACGTACTACCAGTAGGTACTTCCACGCACAGGTAATTTTAAAACCCCATCTCTATTTATAATTTAAGAAAGAAAAAAGTTCAATTACTTCCATTCTTCTAAGTTTTGGAGATAAAGTAGCAAGTAGAAAAAAGAGGATTTCCGCTTTAGTGAGCCCTTATGGACTTTGATTGCTTTGGTTTGGCAGAACCACTGAACATGTTCTTCGCATAATGCCGGAATAATATCATTACTTAGAGACTGCATTTTTATTACTTTTGGGTTGCGCAAAGAACTTTCCATGAAAGTCTCAAAAATACGATACTTTCTACTACCGACGTGGAATTCTTAAGTTATTTTTCAAGTTTAAAATATTCCTCAAATATGCTATATCTGACAATAAGGGTTAAGTAGAAGCTTAAGAGTCCTGAAAGTATTTATAATGTTACGTAAGAATATATAAAAAAATACTATTTTGAGATTTTGGAATTTTAATTTACCGCGTCATATAATTTCTTCAAAAATCATCTTATCTTTTGTCTTTACAATAATTATACAGCGATATCGATACTTTTAATTGGTAAGAAACTTGTGAAGCTTTCAAGGTATTTCATATCATTGCTGAGCATAAATACCAACAATGATCCTATAAAAGGCTTAATAAATTTATTCTATCGTCCTGTGCAGCATTAACACCTCTGATTCTTATGTTAGCATTATATTGACTATAATTGAAATGCAAATTAAAAGCAAATTTTTCTGACCTAAATTATTTTGTTGGAGTATTAATCATTCTGAAAACTTAGTTTTATATTTTATGATCATCATAAGATTTTCGGGTATTTTTAAAAATTATCTACAGATCAAGAATATAATTTAGGATGAACGTGTTCTGAAATGGATACTTAAAGACTAACAATATGCTTTTCTTTTAAAAAGCCAATGTAAAAGTTTTAAATGTGAACAGCAAGGAAGAGATGATAAGTAAGCATAAGTTGCATGCCAAACACTTTTAGAGATTTCCATTAGTAATAATTTTAAAAAACACATAATATTAAACTCTTGAAATTACTATTTTGTCTGATATATTTATGTATATAGTAAATAATTCGCTTCATCCCCCTGGCAGACACTTAGAATGGTGAAAAGCTATGTAAGCTCTTTCAATGCAGCAGGATGATTTGCAGCGTCAAGTAGTAGTATTTTGTAGGGAGGTACATATGAGGATAGAATATGCATACATCAAATTTAATTTAATATTTCTGAAAGGCTGTATGAGATCGTTGGTTCAAAGAAGGTTTAAAAACATTTCCAGATGGTGAAAATGTGTTGTTATTTCGATACAAATAGATGTATATGTTTCACGCAGTTTTTATAATTTTAAGATGAAGTTTTCTATTTTTATGAAAGCTTTTACATTTTTAGGAAAATGTTATTAAATAATTTAAATTTTTTAATTAATTCTTCCTCTTTTTTTAATATGATGGTTTTGACATTGTGAGGTTTTTTCTATTTTGATATTAGGATTATCTTGTGTTCGACACAACATGCCCTGTTGAATTCCATGTCATTCGTTTTCAACCAATCAGTAAACTTCTGTTTTGAATTATTTTAATAAACACATACGAAGTCTTTTAAACATAATATTGTTTTTCTTAAACTGATGGAACTTTCAATTTTCTAACTAAATTTTTTTTGGATTAGGAAATACTTTTCAAATGATAAGTTATGAAGAAGATAATAATTAAATGTTTAATAAACTATGCTATAAAGATATAATAAGACATTCTATGATCACTGTTTCATATTAAACTTCAAAAATTAAATAGGACTTAATAAACTCTTCGTTATGAATTCGACTTAAACTCAGTGACTTTAATATTTAAACTCAATGATTTGTTAGCCAAATTTACTTTCAGAACAAAAACTGTTTTTTGAATCTAATAAAACGATATATTTAAGAACATTTAATTAATATTTAACAAAGGGTTGACAACAAGCCTTCATGAAGGTATAAATTCAGAAAAGTTTAAATTGCGTGCCTTGTTAAAGTCCTAAGACAGTGATTGCGCAAAGTATAAATCGACACAAAACATTACTTATGTCATCAGACTGTAGATTCAACAAAAAATCAAAAATGGCAGTCCCTAAACTTTAAAAAATGTAAAAGATTTCCCAATAAATCATCACAGAGATTATTAGATCGAGAGAGTAGTTCTGACGAAGATTCAAAGATTTTCGTCACTAAACTTGTAAAAACGTTAAAGATCAACCAATGATTCATCTTAGAGATACTCAGAGTTAAGATTCAATAAGTTTTAAAAAGGCTACTTAATCCTAGAACTCATGGAATGATAAATACATCGCACATCGATTTCCTCAACCACATTAAGATTCCGGAACAAACTTCCTCAAAGATCAAAAAGGAAAAAAAATGATGGTTTTCGAAGACACTTCCATTAAGGTTGATAAGACGGTATCTTCGCCAAAGATTCATACAAAACTCCCATGTAAATCATGAGATGGTAAATCCACATAAGGGTTTATCTCCACTGAATTTACCAAACATTATAGTTTGGACAAAAAATTATGGACTCTTGTTTTTAAGAGATCATTAATGGAAAATATACAACTGATTTTAAAGATTTTTTTTCTTAAAGTGTACAAGGGTATAAGCCCAACAAGTACTTTTTGCACGTTATTAAGACTGCAAAAAGGATTGGTGTAGAAGAATATAGAAGAAGCCTCTAACAATAAAACATTAACTTTAATGCAAAATTAGGAATAATGAAAAAAATATATTCAATTTTTATTAAATACACGTTTTGAATATGAGATAGGCTGATTTATTATATGAATATATATTAAATTATTAATGCCTTAAGGGTGAGCACTAAAAATTGTTTCATAGTATTCAAATTACACTTTTTCATTAGAGTAGTTTCAACAAAAAGTATGCTTTCTACTTTACATTTACATTCACTGAAAAAAATGTTTCGTTGTATATAATAAAGCTTTTTTTTTTTCAGATAACTTTTGTGTAAGTAAACAGTCGCGTGATTCTGGTGTTGTGTGCGAAGAAAGAAACCGGAACTACGACTATCTGACTTCGTTAAAAACTCGAATTTCGGAGAAATATCTTTTTTTTATTTATCCATTAAAATATTTTAATTTTTCTCTTTCTGAAGCTACCTTCCATTTGTAGCTACGGTATATAGAAATCAAGTTATAAGCATTTTAATATCAGGCCATTTCCAAGAAAAAAAAATTTCTGGAAGTCGCGATTTCGAAACCATAAGTTAAAGTCATCTAAAAATGTTCGTTTGTTTTTTATATTTTTCAGAATATTTACTGCGTATATTTTTTTTAAAAAAAAAACTTTTAAAATATACTAAGATTGATTTTGAGAATTCTGGCATCACATTTAGTAGTAAAATTTCTAAAAGTTAGTGGCAATATACACTCTGTTTACTATTTATTTGCAGAGCTACATCGTTTGAATTACATTTGCGTTTTGCTTTTAATTGTCATTTTCTTTCTGTATGAAAAAACTGTTTAAATTACATAATAGTTTTTCAGATTAATATTCTTTATTTAAACCATGGGTAGAACGAAAAAAAAAAAACATCAATGCAAGAAGTGAAAATTTTATGGTAATCGTCAATCTGCTTGTCAGGCAACTAATGCAGTCAGCACGAGTAGTGAACGTAAAATTGGAACTGAGGAAACAATAATGAAGGATAGCTTCAAAAGAGATAAATACACTTGGTAACAGAATTTAGTCTCGAAATAATTTCAAGTGTCATTGAAATGATGAGTTTCCCATTGTGTTTATCATAAAGTTTAAGACTCTAGGAAGAGTCTAGTTTTGGTTTTCTTTCCAATATGCTGTTGAAATGCACTAACAGCAAATTTATTCATAATTTTTCAGCAACTAAAAAAGGAAACGAGATGAATTAAATGAATATTCAGTTTGTTATAGGTATGCGGTTAGTTGGAAAAGACCATAAGGTTTCGAAAAAGCTGAGTGCTGCATTAGATATATCATGTTTATCAAAGTCTGCTTTCATGAACTGTGAAAAGAAGTTGTTGAAAGTTGCAACAACTATTTCACTGGATTCTATGAGTACTGCATCTTCTGAATTAAAAGAGATGAATCATCAGTAGGAGTGTTTGACACACAAGCTGTGGTATATCTTATGATGGCACTTGGCAACGTCGAGGTCGCACATCATTAAATGGGCGTGTAGTAGCTTTACCTATGGATACGGGTAATGTTGTAGATATCGAAATTATATAGCGAAGAATTGACGCATATGTGCTCGAAACAAAATATTGAATGTATTCCGTGATCACATTTGTTCACGAAATCATTATGGGTCATCATCCAACATGGAATCTGTTGGTGCATATCGTATATTTGAACGGTCTTGCCATTTGCGACAGTTGAGGTATTCGTTCTCTTATGGTGACGATGACTCACAAGGTTACTCAGCAGTGAAAGACATATATGGTAAAAAAGTGTTGGCAAATATGAGTGCATAGGGTACATTCAGAAAAAAGTCGGAACCCGCCTTCGTAAACTAAAATCAAGTCGAAAAGGTGGAAAAAGAAAGGTTAGATGGAAAAGGAAAACTTACCGACAAATTTATTGATAAATTGCAAAATTACTACGGTATTGATATTAGAAGCAATGCTGGTGATTTGTCGGGAAAGCAAAGTAATGTAATAGCAAACTTTTATCACAGCTGTTCATGAGTGGATCAGCCAATGCATGGCCAGTGCCCAAAAGGACAGTTTAGTTGGTGTAAATATCAACATGCTATTGCTTACTTTGATTTATGTGATCAAAATTTATTAAAAGAATGTCTCCATGGCCAAACATAGAATTCAAATGAATTATTCAATCGCTGCTTGTGGAAAATATCTCGAAAGATGTATTTGTCGACCATTAAACATTTACTGTGGGGACATATACATCTGTAATTCATTTTAATGATAGTTGTAAGGGATTTTAAAAATATTTCATGCATTAGATGTGTTTCCTAGGCAGTATGCAGTTGATGCCTTTAAGAACTTTGACATTATTCGCTTTGCTGACTCCAAACGACACTCGTTACCATCAGCAAAAATGGAAAGAAATATATATATTAGAGCTGCAAGAAAATCAAATTTCAAAAAAATATTAAAAAAAAAAAAAGAAGAAGAAGAAAAGAGAGAGAGAGAGGAAAAGGAGAAGGTATGGCTTATAAATGTTGGGGGGGGGGGGCGTTAAATTTATTTGGTATGTACATCTTTGTTTTTTGAACAAAATTTAAGTATAAATGTATTTTCTAAGGAAAATAATTTTTTCGTATGTTTACAATTTTTGAAAGGTGATAACTCAAAGGAATTTTTCAAAAAATTCATAAAATTTGGTAGAAATATTTTTATGTTCTTAAGAGCCTGAACTAGGATTTTTGTAATGTATGGTTTATAAGTGGACTTATTCACATTTTAATTCTTAAGAATGGAAGAATTTTCAGAAAAAAAAACACGTGTTGTTTTTTCGACTCATAATAATTCTGCAAATAATGCTAATTATTAAAAAATCGTAGTTCAGGCTCTGTACAGATGTTATATATATATATATATATATATATATGCTTAATAACAATGTTATAGAAAGATTTTTCATGTAAAGATATTTTGAAAATATGCTATTTCTTCCTCGTTTTATGCTAAAAAAATTGCATTAAAATTTTTTTTCATTGTAATAAAACTCTTAAAACGTTTTATATACGCTCTAATTCAGATAATACTAAATATCAAAAAAAAATTAATTCATTTACACGTTTTTTTTCCTTTCAAAATCATGGTTCCGAAAGTTGTCGGATATATTAACTAATAGAAACTTTTGTCCCTTTTATATCTATTCATCTGATTTAAAAAAACAGAAAACATATTTAATGTGACTGCCATATTTTTTCGCAGAAATATATAAAATAAATTGTAAATTACTATCCCAATAAATGCAAATCATACGCAAACGAGCGATATGAGTTCAAGCTTTTAGGATACTTCTATAACTTCTTAACATGTGACTTAACTTAATTTTTACTTTATTTAATTATAATAATGACGATTTCTTTGAAAAAATGCAATTTTGTTTGATGACTAATAACTAGGATCAGTTACTTCAGTTAAATCGAAGGGATTTCATTTTTTCTTGGTAAAGATGCCAAGTTATGTCTTCAGGACTTTGATGTTTTTGGCTATTCTTCAAGACCTTGAACAGAAATTATATGTTTTGAACGGGAATTTCCTGCCCCCAAAACATTTGAAAAACATGTGATATATTAAGATCTTCAATGGACTATGCATTTAAAACGGAAAACAGCTCGCCAAAATATTTATAAATACAAAACACATACATATGTAGAAGTATATATATATGTGTGTGTGTATGTGTGTGAGTGTGCGTGTGTATGTGCGCGTGTGTATGTGTGCGTGTGTGTGTGTATGTGTGTGTGTGTGTGTTTATGCAAATAAATATCCAATAACGATAAAGGCTAGGAAGAAACTCACTTACATGGCTTTAAATAATATTTTAAAATATTACGCGATGAATCAACATTCTGAATATGATTTGGAAGTGTATAAATTCATTTAAATTATTTAAAAATAAAGCTCCTCTTTGTTTGTAAAAACAATTTGTAAATTATAACTGATATTTTGGATTGTAGATAAATGGACCGTTAATAAATATTCACACACACATACATGTTGTATTTCTAAACAAACTTCTTAAAGTAGTTTTAATGAGTCCACAATAAAGCAAAAACAATCAAGTATAAATTTTAAGTAATCAGTAGAAAATTACGTTTTGAAAGAAATATACAAATTCTGCTAAATGCAGATTGGTATTTTTGACTGAAATTAATATTAACAAATGTCCATAAATATTTTATACATACCCCATTATAGCTCTATGGTTTCAAATTATACATTCTTTTTATGGCTCTAAAAATAATTTCTTCTCAAATTTCAAAAGTGTTAAGATAACTAAAAATAAATAAGCTAATATTTCTAAATATTGAGTAATACGACATTATTAAGAACCAAGTATATATTTGCATATCAGAAAAACAAATAATTCCTCGGATTTTTTTTCAAAAAAATATAAGAAAGAAGCATAGAACAGTAAATTACAACAGTTCACTTCATTCGAATAAAATAATAATAACAATAATTTCCCATTATCTAATTCTAAAAATGAATCAAAAAATAAACATTTTTCTGCTTCCATTGTAGTAGAAATATTTAAATAGATTTTAAATGTTCGTAACGAGTTAACTTAATTTATTACACCATAAACTGGACCAATCTCTTTCATGAAATGTGCTTTCACCGCAACTGAAAAGAAAAAGCTTTCCCGAAGAACAGCGAAAATAATCCTTCTTCAATCCCCCATTTACCAGAGTAATCGAAATAAATTACACTAACCATTGGGCATATATTTCCTAAAAGGCAGATTGGCTTCATCGATTCTAAAAGAATCTTTGGCAAATATCTCTAACCATTAATTTTTCCTCTTCGTTTTTAGAGATTATACATGCGCGTTTTTTTTTTTTTTTTTTTTTTTTGAATTAAAGAAAAAAAGCGTAAAATACAAGATGCATTTATAAATTAATCAGGCAAATTTCTGCAAATAAAAAAACTACTCACTCTCAAATAAGTTTATCTCCTTCGAAATAACCTTCAGAGTAGGTTTTATAATTTTTTCAACGCTTCTTGTGGTCAACTAAACACTGTTTATTGTCATTGGAAGTAACTCTTCACAAAATAAGCGCAACATTTGATATCATGTTTAAAACTTTTTATCCCTTTTTTTTTTTTTTTTTTTTTTTTGTTCTTTAATGGCCATCTTAAACTACAAAAAAGGGTAAAAAATCACCAGGTGCTAAGTCGTGGTAATATAACGGGTGATTTATTACTGCATTTCAGTTCTTAGCAAAATATTGTTCCACAGGTCACGTTGTATGGGGCCTTGTTTTATCGTGTAAAATATAAACCCTTCCATGAAATCAAAAATCTCCTTTCTAACTCCGTTTCTTCATCGAAAAAGTACATCCATATAAAAATGTTACTTACAATAGGAACTCCTTAACACGCGGTTCAGTAACACGAAACTCTGCTTTGCACTCGGTTTTACGATTCCCTTGATAAGCAACGGCTTGTGTATCTTTGCTAGACATTGTAGCTTCGTGATTTTTAATTTTCTGTTTATGAAATTCAGATGAATATTTTGCACGGATGACTTCACAACTTCCTGTTAAGTGTAAACATTAATAACTTTTTCTTCGTATTTTATATATATGAATCCTCATTTCTCGGAAAGTGAAACGTTCTAGTTTAGATTTTCAGGGATTATATAAGTTATTTTGAGCAATAGGGATCACGAATCCGGGTATAATAAATAAGATCTGTCATGCAAGAGATTAAGAAATTATAAACACCACTAAAAATAATCATCAATTAAGGGTTGGTTGATAAAATAGTAAAGTCAATTGTCCTGAATAATTTAAGTGTTCTTTCATTACATAATTTTTGTGATTTTTGTTATAGGTATTTCATATTGTAAAAACAGCATAAAGGTCCAGTTGCTTTGTAATTTTACAGAAATGCTCTTTACGCCAGAAATTCATATCGAATTTGGAACTTATAACATCGCTCAATTTATATTAATATAACTCGCGGTTCATTTAACACGTGGACAGTGTTAATGGAGCTAATATTTCGATAATACATTTACGTAATTTGTAAAAAAAGATACAATATTATAACGTTGTTCGAAGCAAATTTTTACCAACAACATTTTCTGAATAACTGAAAAAGCTTCTGCGTTTTGAATGATTAAAGTCCCCAGTTTAAATTGAATCTAACGAAGAGTTGCGATGTTATTCTTTCTTTTATTATTCCACTTTTTTACTTTTTACTTTATAGTTATAATTTGTACGATTCTAATGAATTCTTTTGTTTATTTCCCTTCAGCTAACACTCAAGGCTTTCGTATGATGTTAAAAGGATTTCAAAAGGAATTTTTGTAAATGAGCCGTGACTTATGTAAATCAAATAGAAATATTGAATAGGATTAATGAGATACAGCATTTATAAGACTACGGATAATTTAATAGGGAAAGGGCGAGTGAAGCATTTTACAATGAAGAAAATTAGAATTGTACCTAAGCTGATAGTAGATATAGGACCCGCGAAGTTATAAAGCAATGAGGATTTAAATATAGACAGTGAGTCAAGTACAAGTTATCTATTGCTAGTCCCAGATTAGTCGCAACAATCTTTTCGTAACGTCAGTCTTTAGATTAGGAAGTGAAGAGGGGTTAATCTACATGCGTGATAGTAAGCATGTTGTGTGGTGTGACTATTAACTATTAAATTTGTTGATTATATAATTTTCATACAAAAATATTTTGAATGTTTCTTTTCTTATTCATTTTTTTATCATATATAAAAAAAAATAACTAAGTATGATTTCTTTTTTTAACTTATTTTGCTTTCACAATTGCATATATACTATTTCTAATTAATTCATTTAAATTATTTCTTTATACTTTTGAATTAGTATTTTCATAATAATATTTCACAAGCAATTAATCTGGCTGCATTTTCAATAGTATTGTTACATGATTTATATATATATATATATATATATATAGTGGAGAAACCAGAAAGGGTTCAAACGAAGGGAGATATGCACCCCTCAAGATGTTTTCTCGAAACTGAAATATATCAGGATAATTCTTTTACTATTCTATAAAATATGTTTTTAACCTTAAACATAAGAATCTTTATTCCATAAGAATCACCCGAATCTTAATTTGAATAACTATTTTTAATCATTTTTTGGATGATTTAATTTTATATCTTACAGAAAGATTCACAAAACACACAAAGCAGTTATGAGTTCATTAAATATTTTAATCATACTGGGGAATGACTTCAATATGCAGATAAAAATAAATTAGAAATACTGAAAGAAATATATTCTTCAGATTTGAGAGATTTTAGTTTTAGTATTTCGACTGCTGACAATCAACCATTGTGTATGGAAAAAAAATACAGGCACAACAGATTACTCGTAGATTAATTGCTATAGAAGCCTTGCAAGGGGGAAACGAAGATATTTCTCTGGATATCCACAAAATTTAAAAATTTTAGTCACCTTGCCTCTTACAACATGTACTGTAACAAATGTACTGCTGAAAAACTGTTGTAAGCTATGAAATATAATATTTTTAGTTAAGAAACAATACATAAGAAATACGTTTAAAGGGACTATGTTTGTTACACAAATATAAAAATATATAAGTAAATGAAGAATTCTTAAAAATATTTTGCAAAAATAAAAAAAAATTCAGAATCAATGTAACTTCGTAAAAACTTGTATGTATATATATATATATATATGTGTGTGTGTGTGTGTGTGTGTGTGTGTGTGTGATTGTGTTTGTGTGTGTGTGTGTGTGTAATTTTATTACTATTGCACCTTTCAAAATATATTTTAAATTTTCATCTTTTTTTCAATCTTTAAGTGATTTGTATAAATTTTTCAGTGATGTGTTGGGTTCCATTTGTAATTTTTGTTCTCATAGTATCTTTATTATTTTTCTTAAATGATCTTTTTATTTTGGTGATTGTTATATCCGGATAAAATTATATCAATACGGGAACAGTTTTTAATAGAAGAAATAAGACTGATATAGCATATTATTTGGTTTTTACCAAGTGGTAATTTTAAACTAAAGAAATTTCCTCTTTCTAGACAATAACGATATGCTCCCTCCAAAATTAATTTCAGTAAATTGCATTACCTTAGTTTTTGTATTGCTATAATTCTTTTCCCTTAATTTTTGGTTTGTTGTTTAAGATTGTTTGGTAGTTAATTTAGTAGTAATTTTTAATTAAAGGTTTATATTTGTATTGAATTGAAATTATTTACATATAATAGTATTCAAGCAAATTTTTGGCTTATTTTCAGTAAAGTATTCAGTTTTTTTTAGCTTTGGATAATGTTTTTAATTAAATTTTTGATTAATTTTTACTGAATACTGATTTTTTTTAATTAACTGTAGTTTTTTCACTTCTAATAATTTTTAAATAAGGTTTTAGTGGTACAATTTCATTGTATTTCATTATGATTATATATATATATATATACTTATATATATATATATATGTATATCTTTATATATATATATATAAATTCAAGTAAACATTACTAATATAAGGAATAGCATATTTCGGAACTAAGATCTTAAAAAGTTATACAATTTGCATTACAATCTTTGTTAGGGTACACGTTTCCCAGAAAGGAATATGAAAGAAAGTATTACATCTATCTGATAAAAAAATGTAATCATGATAAATCTCTAGCTGATATTCAAAGGTGTGCAATTTAAAAGAGTAGATTTCAGTAAAATAGCTATTAAGCTGAATTCAAAACTCTAATGCAAAGTTACTTCATTTTACCTCTTTCCAGAGTTTCCGTTTTCATTACATGGGGGTTGTTCACGACGATTACCAAATGAGAAGCGCTCGTTGCACTCATCAGGAGTTATAGCTCATAGAGCTCATTAAACGTGTAATTTTTGGTTCTTGTCTCAAATAGCTCCAATTATTTTGCACATCAAAGTTCTCTCAAGGTAGCAAAAGTAAAAAGATGTATTTCTACAAGACTATCAATTTGAATCGAAATACCAGCGAAGGAGAGTTTCAATCTCATTGTTTTAGTTTCCATCGCTAAGCTGAAAGATACTAAGAAAATGACTGCAACACAGTTGCTTAGGAATTTAAGTCATGCAAAAATTGCCTTTATTTCCAAGAAGAATAAGAAAAAAGCATTGAGAAAATGTTTCAATGATTTGATATTTTAATCAGTAAAAAAATAAAATGAAATTGAGAAATCATACAAAATGCATATGAAAGTAGCATTATGATTTTTAAAAAAAAACCGACAGAATCCTTTCTATAAATTCTAGTTACAAAAAGCTTATATTTAAGGAGTAAAAAATCGCAACAGTTAATGCTACATTATCAATATATTAGGAGCGTACAAAGAGAAATCGAGATTTTAGTAATAAAATATTTTCTTAAAAGTACTGTTTAAGCACAGTTTTCCATCTACGACTCACGGAGTAAAGATCTGGACCACCCTTGAAGAGGAATTCAGTAAGCATGCTACTGATACTAATGCTTTTTTACTAAGAACAATCTACTCATTTAATCGATAAGATTCTTTACAAGATTTACAACTTCCCGTCATCAATCTCGAAAATTATTTTTCTTATTGATTTGTGAATTCCCAATAGGTGTCCGATCACATGATAAAAGAAATGAAATTTTTGAAATAGAAGCTAATACTCAAGGGATAAAAGTATTAAATTAAAACTACACAAACCACAGTTAAACATAGTCTTATTTTTTGCTCCTATAATATTTCAAGAATTAATACAGTTTTTTTTTTCCCATTTTGGAAATGATTTTTGTGAGCCATAATCTTTACCAAACAAACATTTTAGTTCCTTTATACTTAGTTTTAATAAAATGTACAGTAATTTAGAGAAAATTACGTTTTTTGTATTTTAATGAACTGAAATAATGTTATATTCCTCAACATATATAGCCATGTCCAAAAGACATGCTCAGTTTTTGAAGATCACTTTAAATTCTAACAAATATTTCCTCTTCAATTGCATTTTGCCTTAAATTCGTACAAATTTTACTTGCCCTTTTCATACCATTAATACGATTCTTTTTCAAGGATTTTACTGCTTACTGACAATTGCTTTTCAAGAATTGAAATACTGTCTTTTGAATTTTGGCTGATATAAGTACCCATTGATTCTTTTCCAAGCTCAAAATAAGAACAATTGCTTTGCCAAATCCTATCGCAAATACTATACGCTAGACCTTTGCGTTACTTTTCTTTATTTTCCGTAACAAAATGTACATACACATGATCATTATAAGACACGCTTCAAATAACCGAGAGAATGCGCCAGTAATCTTTTTTCCAGAACAGTGAACGATTTTAATATTTTACAGCCAACGTTCAACATTTTTTTTTTTTCCTTTCCTCTCAAAAACAACGGAGGAAAAGCGATGAACAATAAATCCCTCTACTTTCCTATTCTAGCACATCTGCCGTGCATCTGCAACAGCAACTACAAGCATTCCTACGGCTTCAACTTTCAAAGAAGATCCTTTTTTTTTTTTTTTTTTTTACGAAGAGCGGTGAAAAAGAAACTCGGTTTCTTGTCTTCACCAAAAAGGAAATCTGACCCAAAAACAGGGAACCTTTCCCCACAGTACAGAAATATATGTATATATATATTTAAAATATTGATTTGGGTTTAAAAGCTATGTAGATGCTTCTCGAAAACAAATCACTTCTGAAAAATGCGATTATATGATTCGATTAGAGTTAAAATGTGCATTTTAGCTCCAGAATTTTCATGCTTCAAGTAATTTTAGTTCCAAACTATACAAACAAGCAGGGATCATACTCCTATTCAACAAAATTATCGTATGTGTTGAGCCCAAGTTTATTATTCCAAAAAGAGCCTCACTACCAGCATTGCAATACCTCAGACTAAATAAAAATGAATGGAACGACTTGTTAAATGCAAAAAAAGAAGTATATTTGAAATAACTAATTAGTTACAAAGTTTTTGCGTCACTCCTCTAACACATTCTCGAATGCATCTGTATTCGTCAAGAGCTTCTATCAGAAACCCTTGTTTTTACATTACATGAAGTAAAAAAGGATAAAAAGAAAAGAGGGCTTTTCTAACTCCTATCTTCCACAGCCTCTACTTGGCGCGATTATCCCTCATTTGGCGTTCGTATGGCTCGTCTTTAGGGAAGTGCGTGACATTATGTAAATACGTTGAAACAATGCAAGTGACTGAAATCGTACAGTCTTACAATGGACGACATTAAGTCATAATACATATACGGAAACATCTATGAAGTCAGGAGAGGATTTGTAGGATATCCAAAAGGATTTGCATCGTATCTAGATTTTTTTTATTTACATATTTTACTTTTTGAATAACACTTATAATTTATTCAGGAGGTGCAATAGATTTGAGCCTTTCATCAATGAAGTTTCTTTTATTGAGAATTTTTGAGACTTACGTGAGATTAACTTATAATAAATTGATCAATATATATGATCTAATCGCAGAAGCAGAGAGTAAAAACACCTTACATTCCGTTCATTTTACATTCCTGAGAAGAATTAGTTAAAGCGTGTTTCTCTTCAGATACACTTAATTCACATTTCATTTCTAATTCATAAAAAGATTGAAAGATCATTTCTTCGGAAACCAATATTTCTATTTACTTATCCAATATTCGTTATTTAATAACACCGTCTAGAAACATGTTTTGAAATGGAAAGAAATTCTGAAATAATTTCTTGGAATTAGTATTCCTAAACAAAGGAAAATAACAAGGATTTTTCATAAAAATTAATCAAAACATATCAAAATGTGATAGAAATTCTAAATATATCCAACACTAACCATTTGCGCGTGTAATTAATGTTCAATCATGATTTATAAGCAATAGAAATTTTACAATAAAGATTAAAATTAGGTCTGTCTGAAGTACATGTTTCTTGATGTCTCTATGTGATGCTTTTCTTCGACGCATAAAATTCAATCTAAGATACTTTTAAGAAGTATATTTTTTGAAAACTGACAGTCATATTAAAATATTCAATCACCGGATCAATCACTCCATATTTAAATAGTCAGTAAAAAAAACCCCACATTATTTTATTAATTTACTCAATATGATATGATTTTCAAGAAGAAAAAATAAGAATTTGCAACAGTGGTTTTATATGGATTATTTATTTTTATTAAATTGATTGAATTGTTCTCATAAAAGGATTATTTGTACTTCTTCTTTTAAATGCCTTTATTCTAATCTTGGTTTGGTTTTATTAACGTCGCACTAGAAGCAACCTGAGGGGTGTTGGCGACGGACCTAGTAATTTTGAGCCTCGTTCAAGTGGCGAGAACGACACCTGAGCTGGCACTCCCATCTCCTAACTTCCACACCACTCCAACGGAGGGACTTTGTGAGCCTTGACAGATTTAACGTGCATCATCCCGGCTACACAGTGGGTCTTCAGAGGCATCAAGGCTCGAATCCATGACTTGACGAAAACCGCCGGCCACGCGTCCACGACTACATTTTTTTTTTCTAATCTTGAACGGAATAATTCAAAGGAAAAACCCTTAAAATCCTTTTTATTCTTTAAAAACATGCATCGAGTGTAATACTAAGTACGAGATTATGGAAACATTTTTGACTATGTTTAAAACCATTAATTCTCTTCATTATAAACCAAGTAATCTACATATTTAGGTATGGAATTCTATCTTCAGTTATTTTCATTTAGAATTTTTTAACCAAATAAAAATTTGAGAATTTCCTGACGTTTATCCTGCTAACAGTTATTACATCTTTAAATTTAACATAAGTTAGACAGCCTTGACTTCTCTACAAAATTTTTTGACAAATAAACCTTCGCATTTATGCCTTCACATTGCCGCCTAGCTTTCTATATATTTGATTTCCGTATTTAGTTAACAATTCTGCATTATATGATATTTAATCTAAATGCTTTTAATATCCGAAAAAGACTTTAAAAAAATTTCTAAATGTTGAGTACCTTTGATTACATTGTAGCTAAGCGCATATACCCTTGCATTTTGCGCCACCGAAACTCTCAAAAATATGTCTTCGTAACCTTTGCATTCCTTATATTATGGCCCTATGAATCGTCATTTAATGTCTGCAGTCGAAAAAAGAATTTAAAAAGTTATTTTCTTAATATTGTTTGAATTGGAAAGAGCAGTTAAAAATACTCCAAATTCTGTACTTTCAACATTCAGTTCAAAGTAGTTGTCAAAGTCAGATTGCGTTTGATTTGAAAAACCAATTTCGAGCATGAATTGTGCTCGAAATTCCAATTAGTGAACAAAAAATTATTGATTGGTTGAAACTTACGATCTTCTTTGCCACTTGCAACGTCATTGTTGTTTACTTGCACACGGTTATTCGAGGAAATCATTACTCGGATGCATTTTTTTTGCAGTTGACAGGGCTTTCAGTCGTCATAGAATCATCCAACGGTGAAATGTCGTCAGATTTTAAGGACGCCTTCAAGTCGAAACAATTTGTTATCTTTTTTGGGTTTTGTTTATTAGATATCTGTCCAATCCATTCAAACAGTATTTTTGAAGTGGTTTGCAGGAGAAATGCGTGCATTGGGAAATCCCAGCATTCGTTCTTTTCTATTATCTTAAAGGAGCGGTTCAGTCACAATTTTTTGATTGCACATTTGATGGAGTAAAACTACGTACTCAAACTACCAGAAAATTGCGATGTAAAAAATACTATATTCTAAAGGGGGGGAAAGATGTATAAATACATACTCTTTTTGTCAATTTTTTTATTTTATTTCGTGTGGCATATTTCAACGTATAGCATATGTCTATTTCAATATTTCGTTCTTTGCAATTTAAATGATTTATTTTGAAACAGAAAAGGTGTACAATCTTTAAACTTGATAAATTTCAGAAAAATTTGAACATGGCAAGAATATTTTTAGTATTTTTTTTTAAATAATTGTTTTGTTCTTTAATTTTGTTCGTAACTGGAGTTCTTATCTAAAGTGAATATGTTTTTATCATCAGGGAATTCAGTTCAGTCCCAGATAATATGAATGAATAAGTACATTCAGAACCAAACAAAGATTGAAAATTGAACAAATATTTAAAAGTCCATGTATGACCTCGTTATGATAAAAACTTGCGAGTTCTTCCCTTGCGTGGAGCTTCAATGTCTTTTCTCTGAAATTGTAAGACCAATCGAAGACAGTATTATTTTCTAAAACTTGTTAAAACACATTGAAAACTTGGAATACAGATAGAAGTCAATGAAAAATTATATTTGGCTGGTCATAAAATAGAAAGGATATTTTTTCAAACATACCCAGCATACAAACTCGTATTGAAACCATCAGAAGTTCACTAAATCGGAAGTTTCTTGTTGTTATCTTAAATACGGCATAGATAGCTAATTAATTAAATATTTTTTAGTTTAATCAGTTATCTATGCTTCTCATGCTTCAGATAATTTTAGAAATGTTACATTCAAATGGCAGGATTCTACACAATCGGACGATAACTTTTTTTTTATCAAAATACTTCTGATAAAATATATATCTTATTTATCTATTATATTCAAAGCTTCTTATTTTAATATTAATTTCAATTCTTTTAAAACCTTAGTTATTAAAAATAATTCTTAAATTAGTAATAATTCAAACTTTCAATCTGAATCCATAAAATTCCATCCAATCTATAAATTCCATAAAATCCATTCAATCTGAATCATCCATAAAAGTCCGCTGTCTCGTGTCTGGTCAACTCCAGATAGCAAAAGCTCGTTTCATCTTTTTATTTTCCAGCTCATGCGTAACTCAGTGTAATACTCAAGTAATAATAATAATGTACTCAATAGTGTAATACTCAAGTAATCAAGTAATATACTCAAGTAATACATAAAATGCACGAGCGAGTATATTTTTTTAAAAAAATCATTAATAATCTCAACTTTTTTACGAAAGTAATCAATTTGTTCGAGTATTAAAAATAATATAGCCAAATAAAAGTGCAAATAAACAATAGTAGTGAAGATAATAAATCACAAGTTACAAAACTGGAAATTACATCATTTCCTAAGAATGAAAAAGAAAACACGTCATTTTTTCTCATTAAAGGCAAAACAAATTTAAAATGCATCATTTTAAACTAATTAATAGCTATTATACAAATTCTTATTGTTACTTTAAATAGCATAAGACCTCAGAAGTTAAAAAAAATTATTTCAGATACATGTGCGAGTAGTATTTCACCTTGATAGTTTATAATTATCGTCAAAATAAATACTAGTTCTATAATGATGCAGGCTTCCTAAGATTTGAAACAACTATTTAGGAAGTAATTTAATGTAATTTACGAAGTTTTTTTTTTTTTTTTTTTTT
>BMAW01072850.1:727214-761327 GCA_019974015.1 Nephila pilipes
TTTTTTTTTTTTTTTTTTTTTTTTTTTTTTTTTTTTGGTTTATAAAATGGATTTTATTAAATAATTATTTTAAATAGAAATAAGTTTTTTTTTATCTAAAAAGTTTTCAGAATAAATATTATATTCAAAACTATTACGGTAATATTAATTAGCTCGTTCTATTTTAAATCTTTCCGTAATAAAACAGTCTTAAACAAAAATATTTAGATGCATATATACCCATTTATGAAGTTCAATACATATTGATTGGAAGTTAAGTTAAATTATTGACAAATTTCAAATATTTTGTTCAGCATATAGCGTATATATATCTTTTAAAACTGTCTTTTTCAATATAGGAAAAGCTATATCCCATCTTCCCTCCCCATCCATCCACAATCCAAGTCCTCAGGGGCTTACCTTCTTTAGCTAAGTACGGAAATCACGAACCCGAGGCACCCTAATGATCTTTTTTTTTTTTTTTTTTTTTTTTTTCTTTTCCGAGGGGCTTACCTTCTTTGGTAAACATAGGTGAAGTACCCACGAGAAACCCTAGAGATAAATTTTATTTTCAACCCTTCACCTTGGTAACAATTTTTATCTTTTTTTTTTTTTCAGTTTCTCAAACGTCTAGATCACAGTTATACTATGTACAGCGCAGCATAACTACATCTGGCTTCAGCGCCACTAACTCCACCATCTCACTCATATCAGAACCGTCACATACTCAGTACAAAAATTGTATTAATCAAAATATCAATATATATATATATATATATATATATATATATATATAGTTATAAGTCTAATTAGCGGATATGTTGACTGTCAATGGTTTTTAATGCCTGATGACTTTTAAAAGAACCTTCAAATTGACTTTTCCTAGGAGGAAGTAAGGAAAGTTATTTAAGTGTTTCACCCGTGATCCACGGTAAATAACAGAAATTAATCAACCCTTGTTCAATTGGCTGTAAATGGCATATTTGAAACTCAAAATATTTTGTAAAGTCATGTAAACATTAGATATGAATAAGGTTTGCATCTTTACAAACATAAAAACAATGCTACATAAATAATTAGAATTTCTGAATGGAAAAATACGAGAATTACTTAACAAGTTTGATCTTTATATTTAAGAAATATATATTGTACAAAGAAAAAAAACACAAGTTCAATAAAATTTTCAACATGGCATATAATACAAATTTTAGAACGTATAAACAAAACTTGTTTATACATTCTAGTTTGAACTTCAAATAAACAAAGAAACTCATTTACGACAATCTAAATCTTAAGTCATAAAATATTTGTTTCAACACAACCCAAAAATACACATATCAAAAATAAATCATTTAAAAATTACTAAAATACTTCATACTAGTTCTTATTTTCTGAAAAGTACTGACATATTTCTTACGAATATAAAAAGCAAGTCTTTCACTCAGGAATGAAAATATAGTACATTCAGTTTTCAGTTACTATCATTGAAAAGATTCTCCAAAATTTTAATTATAGGAATCGAACTGAGTAATTAATAATTTATTACATTTTTTAAAAAAATTTTATTTCCAGAAATAAATACAAAAATAATTTAAATATTTTGAGACTTATTCATTATAATCTGGAAAATATTTATTGCGCTTTGCACAGATTTCTCTCTCACAAATTCTTCAAATACTAGAAAAACGTTAATTCATTAAAGACGATTAAAAAAAAATATCTAATATTTTTAAATGTCATGTTAGGAATAATTATAAAGAAGAAGAATTTTATGTAATATGCAGCAATTGTGTATTAAAAGTTGACGACATTTGTAACACAGTTTATTTTTTAAAGAAATATACCTTATTTTAATTTCAAAAACCAACAGCTGCGAAGTATATAAGCTACGTTCAGAGGTGAGATATTAAGGACGGAGAATGTGGATTTCTTCTAAGATAATCTTTCATTTGAAAAATGCGTATTTCTCTCAATAAGTAATAAACAGAAATGTCTAGAAATACGCATTTCGATTGACTCGTAAATGTTTTATTTTATGGAAAACCCAATCGTTTGCGCATAACTCACATTTTCAAAATTATTTCTATAATTTTTAGCCAATTTCTTAAGACAATTTTACCTTTTTTCATCAATAAGCCATTCAAAATAAAAACAGAATTAAAAACTTAATAGTATTTTAAGAAATGAATTGTATTAATTTCTAGAAAAATTTCTAGATTTTGCTATTTATTCTTAAAACACTTACAAGAGTTAAACACTGTTTTTCAGTTTAGAAAATAAGCTATATATAAATGCAATTATTTTAAGTATAAGTTTTCTTTAAAATATTTATAGTGCATATTTTTATGACCTTAAATTCAATACCAAACTATCGTAAATAATTTGACAATTTTATTATTAAAGAAGCCACGTTGAGAAAGAAGTTATTAATATTTAAAATAAATACTTTTTACGCTATTTGAGTGAAACATTTATCACCGACAGAATGTACGTAAATAATCTGGAATAGATAATTAGATGCAAAAGGATTTCTATCAATTAAATTCATTAATTCTCTTTGAATAACAATAATTTTTTTAGATAAATTTTTCATTAAAGTAATATAAAAAAAAAAGATTATTCATCTCCAATATTAATAATTTGAATATGCTCTTTTTTTTAGATAAAACATACATTTTACACTTGTTAATCATCAAGTGGTCATTAACTATTCATAAAGTTAAAATGATGTTCCATTTAAAAGAATCTTCCTATTCATTGAGGAAAAAAGATAAAAAATTTATTAGTTAAAAATACAAATTCACCATTCCCACTTTTACTGTTTGAAAACAAAATTATTTAAACTGCTAATTAAGCTTTAAAAAATCAATAATATCGTAGATTAAAATAATAAAATATTGCAAAATATTTTTTTAGATAAAGCACGGTTTTTTCAAAAAATACCATTCGTGAAATGAAAAGTAGTTCTCATATAACTACGTACTATTTCTTTTCTTATTTAATACAATATGACTACCTCAAACGTAAATTTATTTCCCCTTTCAAAAGAGCTACTCAGGTGTAAAATAGAAGTTTGAACGTTGCGTAAGATTGTATTGTTAAAATTTTACTTCCGAAGTAAACCTCTTACAATTCTTCAAAGATCAAAAGGTTTTTTTCTTTAAAAATAACTAATCACTTACTAGATCGGATAAATTCATCAGTTATAATTTAAAGATAAAAAGATTTGTTGTCGTATTTTGAGAGATTTTTCTTTTCACACTTAAATAAACTTTAAAAAAATACTAAAGTTCACCTCTTTTGACTATAATTAAACATTATTTTAAATGTTACAAAACGAAAATCATATATATCACTAAGTTAAAAATACGAAAACTTTCTTACTTATTATTGCTATTTGATACAAGAAAAGTCTTCCAGAATTATATATATTTCCTCTTTATATAATTTTATCCATTACACCTGAATAAATGAAAAAACGCCAACATTTTTAACATAAAAAACGCGTTTGTACAATTTTTTTCACCACTAAGTAAATGTTCATTACAAAACGCCAAATGCGACAGGCACGGATGAACGCTTTCGGTTTTCTAAATTGAGTTCACTGGATGATTCGATATCGAGTGTGAAAACGCACTTTTTGTTATCACGGGATGGTTCTGCTGGCACACAGGAAAAGGAAACAGGAATTCTTGTCTATCTGTGGCAGCACAAACATTAACTCTTTTTCTGACGTGAAATTCAAAGCAGCTTTACTGACTATCATTCAAATGAAAATTGCTTTAGATAGTTAGAAATAATTCGCCTCGTACAAACCCACACGGAAAAAATTAATGTAGACAAAACCGAAGATCCCCGAAAGTTTAGAAAAAGTACTTTATCGTGTTTTTTTTTTATCTTAAGTCAATAGATATAGTTTCCCCCTGAACTAAAAATGAAGCGTAATTTCCCTAATAAGAGCATAATAAAAGCAGAAAAGAATACTGTGTAAACAGCATTCTTTGAAAGTTACAAGATGTATTTTTGATGAAGCAAAGTTCTGAAATGTTGGGGCATTGACATGGAGCGCCTCTTCGTATTAAACGAATATTTTAGATATTCGAACGCAAAATAGACTTGCAACTACACAGAAGTACAAACAGAAGCCAGCTGGGATCTGTCGGCTAAAAACCACGATCCAAAAGAGAAAATGCGTTAGAGAGATCCAACACGGAGAGAAAACGGTGTTGCGTCTTCGTCTTTATTTATTTATCCATTTTTTTTTTTTTTTTTTCGTAAGCGTTATTGTGGAATCAGCAAAAGTAAAATTTGACTTTTTTTTTAATATTTGAAGGTTCTTTCCATATCAATAATGCGCTTTATTTAGTTCAAATAACCCACACGCAGTTTTAGCAGTTAGGAGCAGTTTCTTAGCTTAAACAGCTCCATATTTCTTTCAATACATCCAGAATATGCGTAGAATAACTTTATGCGCGATTGTTACTTCTTGTAAGTTTTTAAAACATTTAATATAAAAAAAATGTACGAATTATACGCTGAACAAGGCAAAAATGCATAACGAAAATTATCATTTCATTTAAGTAAATAAAATTCAATATAAATTTAAAGTGCATTGTAGTATATTATTACGCGTGAGATGTATTTTAGAACCCCTCCCCCCCCTCCCCCCCCCAAAAAAAAAGAGGATTTATGAAGGATTTTTTTGCTCGTGAATTTGTTCAACCTTCACTATTCTTTCGCTACCGTGTCATTTCCTGCTAGTATTTACCTTTCAGATTCAGAAATATTGTGCAGATAATTATGTTACATTCATAAATATGGAAATATGCTAAAAGACGTTTTTAAAATTGATATCATACGGATCGATTTCTGAAATTTTGCTAAACATAATACAAACATGGATTACAACATCCCAGAAAAACGTGGAACAAAAACTGCACATTCTTTTTCGACTTTAAACTAGTTTTGTAACTTTTCTTTTACAAAAAAGAAGCACCTACGGGACGTTTTGAAAACTTGACTCCGGACGAAAGGGAAAAGTAACAACGCGTGCAAAGTGCGACTCTGGCTAAGTGTCCGTCCTACGTGGGACCACGTGTCTAGAAGGGGGACTTACCGGAGCACGTTGGCGAGCGTGTGGCGACGGTTCCTTCGAGAAGCCGGCGGCGGCGGTTTCAACGGCCGAGGATAGGCAAGCTTCGCCGCCATCGAGAGGTAAGGTGCGGGATGTCTTTCCACGACGGAGCGTAGAACGATCAATGGTCGGCCTCTCGGACGCCAACAGGGGGCGCCACGAGAGAACCCCCAAAAAGTTACCCGCCAGTCCCGCCCTAAGAATCGATGCGGCCCAATCGATGCCCCTACACGTCCAAAGCGAAAAGGACCCCTAACTTGGACGAAAAAAATTTTTTTCCAACTTACCAGTCGTCCATGACGATGGAAAAAAAAGTCCCGCCGTTCGCGTGGATAGAATGAGGACCATGCTCTCGCCGTCCGCTTTTTCGCGCAAATAGAAGCGCTTCTCTGCCGTCACGACCGCTATTCTTTCGGCCGGCCGAATACTTCTACGCCGTCGTAAACCATGCCTCGCTTCCAATCCGCTCCTCGTTTGGGGGTAATCGAAGTAAATTATTTAGAAGGCGGCTCACGCTTTAACCCTTTCACACAATAGAGCACTCCTCCTCCTGAAGACCTCCTCTCCCCCTCATGCCACTCCACAACCTTTCCTTTGTTTATTTTTATTTCACCAACTAACTCTTTAGAAAACTCCCACAGTACCCTGTCCTTTAAATTCATTCCTGTCATTCGTAGATAATAAGCAAAATTTCAAAAACTCATCCAAAAGTTCGTAAAGTTTTGTTGGATCCTTTCGCGAATCTCATACTTTCTCAGTGAAATTATTATTTACTTCCCAGGCGTCACGCCTGGGCGCAACTTGGCCAAAAATGGACTTAGCACTATAAATAAAGCTACCGTAAGTTGCCGTTTTATTATTATTAATATTTGCCTGCAATGAAAGATTAGTCAATTGAAAGCAGAATTATCCCAGTAGCTAAGAATTATTTGTCTTGTAATACATTTTAAAGAACACACAGCAAATAAAGATACATTATTACTTAAAGACAGAATTAAAAGCCTCTATTGGACTAAAAAGAATTCATCTTTTTATCTGTTTTGTAGATTACAAATAAAAGTATGGTGTTCCGTTAAGACAAAATTATACAAGATATAAAATTCCTCCAGCTATAAAAATGATATAATGACAGTTCATTATTTTTTAAAAAGAAAAGTATTGAAAAATATATAACAATACAAAGTCATATAATATGAATGATAATTTTAACATGAATCATACATACGATTTCAATTATGATCTTATGTAAATAAAAGTGTAAACTGAGCAAGAAATATTCGTTACTAATCATTGAAGGAATTTACAATAAATTATATCCCATATTATAATAATCACTGGATAGTTAAAAAAAGGGGGAGTAATGGAATTCGACGGGGGTCATTTCAAAATATTAACAGCACAGAATCGTTCGAATTCAATAAATAACACATCTGATTAAAGGTTTTTTGGATATTCAGGGAAGATTATTTCAGATCATTAACACTGGCCAGAATTTTATAGCAGATTTTTAAAAATACCATTTTTTGCTCTTGATTCGTATATACATTTTTTATTCAAAGCTTCCTTTTAAGGGTCTCTAAGCCCGTAAGTATCCACTTTTAATACCAAATTGAAAGAAAAGACAATTTCAATATTGAACTAACCGTAATAAAGCTGCAGTATATCTGCAAAACTAGAACACCGGGTTGCAGCTGCATCGAAGGTGAACAGATGGTGTCACTGGTGGCATGTCTAGAATTGTCACTTGAATTAAATCTGTCAAGATGTGTTATTTCTTATTAGACTATTAACAATAATTTTAATATTTATTTCTTATTAACAATAATTTTAACTGATTAAAACATGTAAAATTAAGTTTTTTTTTTTTTTTTTTTTTTCATTTTTAAACTGATATTGTAGATGTGTATAGAAGACGCATATATATATATATATATAACGTTGTTTTACTTTGAATTATAATGAGGCTTTTCAGATTCAGCAGTTCTGTTTTCAGAACATTTATTTTCACTATTTTAATAACTTATAGAAAATCCTTATTAATAACTGTGCAGAATATTAAATTAGTATCTTTTCCTTAACCTCCAATTTACAAAGGAGTAAACGAATAAGTTACAACAGAGGAAGAAAAAAAATCCTTTCTCCTTACATGTGGCATCATTGCGGCTTTATAAAGCTCATTTTGCAATTAATTTTAATATAACGTAATACTTACTTGATTAGTTTACGTTTTATTTTTAATACTTTAGGATATTTACGGTTTCATTCCAAATTTTGAGTACTGATCATTACCATTGATTATTTTTAAAAATAGTTGTTGATTTTTGATAAGATTAAGTTACTTATAAATAAACAAGGGAGGAAAAACATTGTTAAAATGCTGAAGAAGAGAGAAGGGGGAGAATAATTCAGAAAGAAAGAAAAATGAGGAATAATAAAAGGGGGAAAGAATTATTGAAAGCTCAATAAAAAAAAACTTTTCCCGGATCAGATTTTCATAAAGCCTGTTGCGAAGTTGATAAAAAAATATTAATACTTGAATAGAACATGGAATCTTCGTAGAGCAGCAACCAATCTTGTTTGCATGCGATTTTATCTCGTGAGTGTAGCGCGCACTATAGGAAATTGGTTTTATACTTTAAAGGTGGTACTAGATCTAAAGAATATTGCGAGTATGTTGCAATCCCAAATAACATTTTAAGAACCTGTCACTATATATCTTCATTTGCTTTCCAATTCACATCAATCTATGGAACTAAATTAAAATTCCACGGAGAAAAAATTATACTTTATACAGTGGCGGTGTTGAACTATTTATACCTACTCGACTTACAAAAATCAGATTTGGTCGAAATTCAAAGATCCCTTGCACTCTTCAGTTAATTTTGCGTAAAATATTAGAAAAAGTTTCAGGCTGAAGAAAAAGCTTCGTTTCAAATTAAAAAAGTATTTTTAGAATACTAAGGCCTTATAAACTTCAAAACAACGAGCTTTGTAAAATGAGCCGTAAAAAAATTTAAGTTCAAAATTTTAGTTGAAAAGGAAAATTATGTAATTATTGCTTGTAATATTCTTTTAGTTTTCAACCAATAATTTCGGATTGAAATTTTAAGCCGATTTAAAAAAATTTATTCTTATAATGATTGGAGAAATTTTATAAAATAACTTATGTTTATTATTACCCCAGTCGATTTTAATAAAAGTTCATTTAGTACAAAGCATGCTATTCTGCTTTACACAATAACGTTAAATAACAGATTGTACATTATTTTAAAAAGTTCGACCATTTGACAAAATATTTATTTTACATCTGAATATGCGCTCTTAGATCTGCAGGAATTGCTTTCTATATTTGAAAGACTGTGCACAAAAAATCATAAGCCATAAAATATTCTTAACCCTTTAATTAATTATCCTTTTTAAAGCAAATCATTTTGTAAAGCAAAATGCTGTATAGTTTCGAATTCTTTCTCCTTGATATTCTTAAATAAGACAATACCTATATCATTAGCTTTTCAACTCCTAACAGTACATAAGAATTTAAAAGTGAATAATTTGGTCTTTTATACTATATAACTTCCATACCATACCGCAGTTGGAACAGATAGTAATTCTAAAAATGAAATTGCAACTAAGTTGAAGACGATAATAGCAAACTGAATATAAAGAATTCAAAATTGTATATTTATTTATTGAGTTACAGTAAAATCTGCGGCACTACCACGTTGAATTTTTTTCAATTTTAAAAATCTTATACAGGATTTTCTAAAATCACAAAGCCCTTTTAAAATACAATTAATTGCAAAAAATTTTATTATTCTTTAAACATATTTATTATTTTCAGATTATTTATTTATAATCCTTGGAAATAGCTGAAAAGAAATTCACGATTGATCAAAAAGTAAAAATAGTCTAATTTTATCAACAAATTCAAAAATTAAATGCCCTTTAACAATTTAGAAAAAGTCTGCCGCTATCAAACGCAAAATAAGGACCATTTGTAGGACATAATCTACAAAAATAATTAAAGAAAATATCTAATATGTATATTTATTATTTATAAAAAAATAATTGTGAATTTTTAATGCATAAATATGTATTTATGTTTAAGGAGATATTCTATTTAAGTTCTGGTGATTTTACCTGGTAGATTATTATTTTCCAAAAGTTCATAAAAAACCACGCCTTAACTAAGTTACTCGATAAATGAACAGTAGTAAAATCACACACATATATGCAAAGTTCGATAAAAAATGTCATATTTATAAAAAATGATAACTTGAATGGAAGAAAATATTCAGTGAATGTTTTTATTTGTCTGCCTAAATGAGTTGGAAAGCCTGCTTAACATTCTCTAACACTTAAATATTCACTATCTTGATATATCCACAATGTTATATCAAGGAAAATTATGGTATTTATATCTATATAAATGTTAAGTCTTTCAACTATCTTCTAATAATTGAGAAGAATTTCTACTTTTTACAACGAGTCCCTAGATGCCGCTATAACAAAGAAGTATATACCATTAATCTTGCATAGTAAAATTTGTTCATCCATTTACATGAGAAGAGAGGCAGACAGAAAAGTAACGACAAATACACAGTAAAATAGAAGATTCCAAACTCGAGAAATGACTTCTCATATGATATAAGCAGAAATTTCTCTAAGGATATATAGAAGAGAAGAAAAAATAATTCGAAGTAAATATTTGAAGTATCAAAATTTTCAAAGTTTAGTATTGATTTTCAAAATTTGAATATCTGTAATTTCTATAAATCATACATTTACAAGCAAAAATTGAAGTCTAAGAGTTATAAAAAGCTGTTTACTAATACAGCTATAAAATTAGCAATGAGAAAGCTTGAAAAATTAAAATATGAAACAAACCGATTGTACATAACAACTGAATAAGAGAATTCTTTTGAAAGTATATTTTATGCTTTTAGAAAACCTTCTTCCCAACAGATACAGAGTTGTTACGATTTATTTTAATCTTAAAAGTTTGATTGATTTGAATCAACTAACATTTTACGCGTTTAAAAGCAATCACGGTTTTAAAAATTATGCATTCTTATCTCAAATAACCAAATATCATCTCTAAAACTGAATGTTAAAAACGAAAAATATTATACAGAACTTCTATATACCAATGACATCAGATGTTATCTTCCAAGATCCTTTGTTGTTAAGTCCTCATACATTATGCATTTGGACAGATCATTAGTTGTACAATAACCATGAGCACATTTACTTAAAGCCGTAACCATCTAACGTTAAACTTTTGACGCACTTGTATTGCATTACATTGTGGTAAATTTCCTTAAAATGTGCTTTGCTTAAAATAACACTACCGGCAACGATATTTTTATCTGTTTCATGAACCATTTCTTGATATGAAATAAATTTGCAGGATGTGGGAATTGAATAACACAGTTTTCTTGCATTCCTCCCTCTCGTACTCTGGCTTTAGAAGCTTTTACGATTTCAAATACATCTGAAAATCTTCCGCTAGCAACAAATTAATATTCCCATTTTATATACTTGTTTGGACAAATTAAGAGTAAATTCTATTTTTATTTTTAAATCTACATATTTTATCAGAGCAAAGGAAGGAAACTATTACTACAAGTGATTAATAATTCATTATAAAGTACACAGTGTGAGTGTGAACTTTTAAAAGAAGGATCTGCCTCACAACACGTTTTGCAGCTTCCTGAATGAAAAATAGAAGATATTAATTTGATATCTGAGAAATCTGAAGTTAAAGATAAAAAAAAAAAGGATGCTGCTAGAGCATAACAAAAAGTACTCGTAATGTTCAGAGAATAAAAGTCGAGAGAATCTTTCAGGTTCCTTATAACTAACAAAAAAGATTAATACATGATTTTAGCAAAAAGATTTTGGAAAATGTAGTTTGTTACTGAACTGTTAAATTAATTGTTTTTTAAAAATCATGAGAGAGATCAAACGAGAGCTTTTTCACGCACGTTTCTTATAAAAATATAAAATTCAAGCTATATGGGTTATTCGTAACTGCATAGCCATTTTTATGTCATCTAACATTCTAGCAAATATCAAACATTAAAAAATCGCGATTGTTTCAAAGATGCAAATGGAAAAAAAATATATAATATCGTCTATGCATTATCAAACTTTGATTGCTATTTAGAAAAAAAGATTATTTATACATGATAGTAAAAGAAAATTTTACTTTTAATACTTTTCCGAGCACATATTTGTCGATTTTAAAATTCATTTTATTCAATTTAATAGATTCGATAGGAAAAGGCTGCGTTTTAAACAATAGAGCCTCCTTCAAAATAGTATGCATATCTTTAATACAAAATCGTTTGCAGGAAAATCGTTCCTAAACTTACGACAGAGTAATGGGTCAAAAGTCAAACAAGTTGCTTGTTTGATAAATGTTTGTCAACTCTATTTTCATTCAAAAGAATTTTAGAAATTGTGCATAAAACACCAAAATCAAATCCCTCTGCATTTATAATTATTGTACATACACTGAAGTATCATAAGTCACGGGATACCTCCTTTTGCTCAATGAAATGTAGCAATTCGACGTAGCAGTGACTCAACAAGTCATCAGAAGTCTCATGAATTTTTCACCAATGCTGCCTCTATAGTCATTCATAATTGCGAAAGTGTTGCCAGTTCAGGAATTTTTGCACAAACTGCCTTTTCAACATGTTCCATATATGTTCGATGAGATTCATGTCTGGAATCTAGTTATCCGAATCATTCGCTGAAATTTCCCATTTCTTCAAATGGAGCCATACCATTATGGAGCTTGCAAAACGCCTTGCACCAGCTTGCAAAATTCCATGATAACGGATTGAGTCTTATGGGCTCGTGAGGTCTGTGCCATACGTGAGCCTTACCCTCAGTTCTTACCAACTTGAATCAAGATATATCTGAGCAAGTAATGCTTATCCAATCATCTAGGGTCTAACCGATAAGTTCTGCAAAAATAATTAAGAGCAGAGGCGCTGCAGTCGATGGCGCATTGTTAATAAAGGCACTCATGTCGGTCTTCCGCCATATCTCATCAAAACCAAACTTCCTTCATCAATCCCAACTGTCTTCCTGGAAACGTCTGTCGTACATTCTACTTTGATTGTTGTTGTTACTTTACACAGTGTTCCTTTGGTCTTCTGCCATATCTCATCAACACCAAATTTCCTACGTTCTACATTGATTGTTGCTGTTAATTTACACAATGTATAGTAACAATGACTATGATACGCAGACGTCGTTGGACTCGGACATTATGAAGATGTCCACCACTGCGCTGTTCATGGTAGATAGTAATGTCTGAAATTATATATTCTTGGCACACCCTTGACACTGTATATCTAGGAATGTTGAATTCCCTAACAATATCCAAAATGGAATGTCCCATGCATCTAGTTTCTACTAACATTCCGCTTTCAAAGTCTGTTAATTCCCTTCGTACTGCCATAATCACACCACAAAATGTTTTACTTGAATCACTTGAGTGTGAATGAAAGCCTTGGTAATGTACTCCTCATTTATATATTTCTTACAGAATGCTATTAGCGTATTGTATTCCCATGACCTTTGAAATTTTAGTTTAGTGTAAAAAATACATAATATGTACTCTGTACTTACTGTAGACAAAAGTCCTGCCTTCACTCTTTGCACTTCAGCTTAGTGACACATAGAACACCAACAACTCCAGAGCGCTATATTACTTACAAATATACATGTATAATATTAAAAAATACGGTTTCCGCAAGAAACCAAATACTTATTCTTTAGTTACATTATATAAACAAGTTAAAATTTATAAATATTCAACAAAATGAAAATTTTATGTTTTGTAATTTGTCTTGATATTTTTGGAAACAATCACCTACATCCATGCGGGTTTTTCTGAGGATATTTTCACAAAATTCACTAGTGTCACGTTTTTCTTCTGATTCAGAAGATGAATACTCGCATCATTTTATACTAAAGCACTCTAGTAGGCAGAACAAGCATATCACCGTAGCAGTGGCAGTGGTTTTAAAGTTCATTTTCTTAACTTTCACATTATGTACACACACACACACACATATATATATATATATATATATCGGCGACAACGAAGAGTAAAAGATTGAATTACTGAAATTTTTGTTGTTGTAAAAGTTGACAATTTTATGTCGCATAGATCGTAAGTCAAGGAAACAGTTTAAATATATTTAAAAATGCTTCTTTAGGTTCATTAAAATTTTTATTGTGAAATTTTAAAATCAGAATTGTGTTTCGAAGTAATGTCCACAAAAGAGCTTGCCATATATATTCTTAAAACAGTAAAGTAATGACAGAAGTCTTACAATTCAGAACAATCTTTCCACAAATCTGCTTTCGGTAACAGATTATTATCGAAAATATCACCAATTATTGTTATTGAAGAAAGATAATGCATTAAATAATTTGTCAAATCTTCTGAACCATTGACGAATGATTTATATTACTCTGCATTCCAATGGCATCGAAAAGCTTCTCAAGATTTTCACGTTTGTAAATCTACAGAAGAGATAATATTCTTTCAACATTTCCCTCAAATAATTAGTTTCAGAGTAAGTGTTTAAGTCTAATTAGAGAAAAGCAACATTAAATAAAACTAATGAATATTATTTTAAGTTGAAATGTTTATTAATATATAGTATAAAAATCTTTAGTTCTATTACAAAGTATTTTTGAAGAGAATTCGCAATGACATCAAAACAGATTTCAATGCCAGGAAGGGTTTCTTCGTGACATTTTTTTAAAAATTCTCAAAGAGTTTTTTCAGTTCTTACATACACTAAATTTATGTTTATCACCCTTATGCATAACTCCTTTTTAAAAATTTCAATCAAAGGTTGTATTAAGATTTTTGAATGAGTTTTTTTTTTTACATGTTGGAAAAACAGATTTCAATTTAAGTTCTAACTGTTGAGTTTTATAGTGAATGCATAAATGTGTTTCGCTTTTACATTACAGTATTTTATTTTCTTAGCGTACAAATATGACAATTTTAAGCAAAATAATCTGCTTTTCAATAACACAATGTGAAAAAAGCAACGTAAGTATAGCTTTTGTGGAATTGGAATTCATTGCTTAAACAAATTAAGCTGTTGAATTCCACATTATGGCACGTGTTTTTGTGACATACACTTTAGCATCTAAAGAATTTCTTTCTTCAATAAAAGTTGTCAAGATGCAGAAATCCAGTATAATGGTTACCATATCAATTACTGAATTTATCAAAAACCGGATTCAGAAAAAAAAAAAAGGTATAACTCCTTAATTTATATTATTCCTTAGCTCGCCCAACGATTTTATGACAAAAAAAATCCTTCCCTGCATTTTACTTCCAGCTATGTTCATTGTGCCGACTTCTTAAGATTTTAAGAAACTCCATTGAAATAGAATGAAATCTTTTGTTTGAATACATCCATTTTAAAATCTTCAAACATTTCCTTTTCATTAAGAAAAAACATGTCATGATACGCCATCTATAGAGTCAAAAACATTTGAATTAATTTTCTTTTACCTGTCATTTTTATGCTTTTTATTTTGCTATTGAGAATGGAATTTTTTAACTGTTTCAATCTCTGAGAATAGTGTACGTTTTTTTTTTTTTTTAAATTTATATATATAGAATCGTAGAATGATTTAAATATTATAGCTCTGTTTTAAAAAGCAAAAACACCAGACTAGAATATCAGACGTAGCTTTTTACATTCGATTTCCTGTTATATTATATTTCTTCAAATTTTGCATTTGAAATTGAATAAAACCCCTCAATTAGACCACTTTTCGCAACAGTTTCATTTGTGTCAAATAGAAATTTTCTGCTCGAAATAATAGTAATTGTTCGACATGGAAAAAGAGAAAATCTGAGCTCTTTTAGAAAGCTTTTGAGGGATTAAAATGTTGATATAATCTATAAGTGGCTTGTTTTAAAGAGAAAAGAAGAAAAAAATATTTTAATGCATCGGATAGAAAGGATGAAGTACAGAGAAGGAGAAAAGAAATATTTAAATTTTTAAGCGAATGTAACACATTAAAAGAAATTTAAAAATTAAATATGTTTATTTCCATAACTATTTTTTTTTTAATTTTTGACTTGATTAAGAGTTGGATAAAATATCATTCTTGTACTTCTGAAATTTTTCTCATTTATGTTTAAAAAAGAGGAAGTTTTACGTCTCTTATGATCTTGTTAGTAAAAAGTTCACCTCTTATTTTTTCGTTATTCTTTCTTTTACGATGCTTATATATGATCTCAAATGAGGTTTTGTTACACAGTGATTGCGTCTGATATTAATCAGGCCAGCAGATATAAATGAAAATTTTTTAAGGATCCTTGTTAAAAATGGATTTATTATGCCTTATTGCACTCTTATATAAATTTCATTGATAACTGAAAAATTATTTTACTTAGTGTAGGAAAATATGTTCAAAATAAATTTGATTGATTAAATGTTATAATCGCCCTTAGAAACAACACGAGGGATATTATAGCAATTATCTCCTAATTTTCAACCTCATTTAAGTGACGAGAAAAACACCTGAGCAACGACTCAACTCTTCTAACCTCCCCACTTCCCAACATTAGGGCATTAATCCTCTCAGTAGATTTAACGTATACCATTCCCTCCATATAATGGGTCTTTAGCGGCACCAGGACTCGAGTCCACGACTCGCTTGAGACAACGCCGGCCTTGTGCTCACAACTATGACCACTTAGCTACTATGACTGCATTTTAAAAAAAACTGTACTATTCTCTCTACACTATTGAACACTATTTTCTTTCTCTCATTTAGTATAAAATACAAGTATAAAAAATCATCGAAACTCGTTTTCATATTAATTAGATCTTGTAAAGATAATTTCCTCCACAATTTTCCTTGTTACAAACATAAAATAAAAATTTTAACTATAAAAAGTCTAATAAATAAAGCGTACGTCGTTCTTTATGAATAGAAAACTTTACAACTTAATTAAATCTCAAGATGCGCATAATTAGTTCCATCTATTACATTCTTTACTTCATTAAAAATGAATTTTTATTTTAAATTATCCTGCTTGCAGAAACAAAGCTGTAAAATAATTCTTCTATTTTCATATCAGATGACAAAAACATAGTTTTTAACAATACAAACAATGATATAAGATATTTAATTCATACGAAACAAAATAAAAATGAGTTGAGGTTAAACGATTGAACTTAATTGAGAAGAGTGAACTCTCAAAACAGAATTGCATACGAGGGAGAATAATTAGTTGCGTTCCTATCAAACAGTTTTAATTTTCAACGCGGATATATTTTTATATATACTGCTACATATTTAACAGATATAACTATCTCAGAAATTCATCAACATGCAAATTATATGCTTTATACAACAAACTAAAAGTTTTGAAGGTTTTTTACGCCCAATTCCACATTTCTACAAAGACTGCCGCGAGTTTAATTTTTCATCTGCAGTGCAATCGTTATTCTATCTTGTTTGTGAAGTATTTGTTTCGTATTGATTTTGTTATGTCTTTCCATAAACAGTAGTACCTCTTGTAAGGGACGTCTCTATTTAAAGGACAATTCTGTTGATCCCGGTCCTTTTGAATAGTATGTATTTACCTCTTTTTAAGGGACATCTCTATTTAAGGGACAAAATATTTGGTCCGGTGGATATCCCTTATTGGGAGGTTGTCCTGCATATCCCTTGTTACATTTTAATCCATATGCTTTGAATTTTATTCCATTTCAAATTGCAACTGTTATCTTGTAGTTGTGAGATGATTTTAGTTGTTGTATTTTATTTCTCGTGATATTAAATGCTTTTAATTGTAAATTGTTTGATTGTGAAACATTTGTGATTATTTGTTATTTTAGCATTGTAGTTCAGTTTTTAAAACATGTTTCTACATACTTTATATATATATATGTGTGTGTGTGTGTGTGTGTGTGTGTGTGTGTGTCCTTTTTTAGTAAATCTGTATAATAAATAATTATATTTACTAATGACGCGAATAATGTGCTCTCGCTTTTATCAATTATTTCGCTTAAGATTTAACTAAAAATATTTCTGTTTGGCAAAATAAATTAAAAATTAGAAAAACTCTCTATGTGCATGCTGAATCAAGAGTCTCACATGTTATTTCACTGGATTTCTAGAAGTTCCTTTGCAAAAGAAAGTGCTTATTCAATCGAAGGAAACCTTTGTTTGAGAGGAATGCGAAATCTGTTTATTGGACCCCTAAAGCACTGATGTGCTTTACCTTGATTAACATTTCACGCCTTGTGTGGGAAGGTTAACCGCAATTTTGACAGGGCATCGAAAGTTAAATGAAGCTCGATGCTCCACATAGCTCTGGGCTGTAGCTGCCAAATTGCGCTGCATGTCAAGAAGTTCTTGGCTTCCGAATGAGTTTTTCATTTTTATTTTCGAGATTCTGCATTGGAATAAGTACGAAAGATTTCACCCGTTTCAATTTTTTTCATTCGAGTGAAACGTTGTTTTAGATTTCAGGAGACTGCAGTTAAATTTTCAAATGAGCAAACACCATTCTCGTAAATTTTAATTTTTTATTGTCGCTTCTAATCGGTAAAAAGGATTTATTACACTTTTTAATGCAAAGCGTTTTATTTATTCGAGGTTTCGTAAGTAAATTTCATGTAATGTAATTATCTGCGAAAAAAAATCAAAATAAAATTATATTCATACTTAATGTACTAAATTTGAGATTGAATATGATCTATGTGTTTTTAAAACTTTAATCAAAAATTTGTTTCCGAATAAGAAATACTTTCAAATTTAAACAAAAATACAGAGCCGAGATGATTAAGGTATCCGCCTACCTTTAAAATACGATTTTCGGTCAAAAAGTCGATTTTTTTTTTATTTAAAGTCTGTTATTAAAGCCGGATCTCTTAAATTTCTAGAACAGTTTCAATTTCGTTTCTATCTTACATAGAACTTGAGTTTTAAGCATTTTAATAACAGTCTGTGTCAAATTTTAGAACTGGAAGTAGCCTTCTGCTACCAGAAATGGAACTTTAATGTTTATTTTTCATTGATATTTTACCTAATATTGCCATCAAAATATCTTCTAACATGCAAGATGAATTTCCCAAGACCCAAAATGCAAATGAATCTTTTAATGGTATAATATCATAAAGAGTAATAAAGGGAGTTTTTGTTTGCTTGAAAACTGTGAAATTGAGTGCATATGATGCAATTATACAATTTAACGAATGACATCAAGGCTGCTTAAAAGTCTTAAATAAGCTGAACATTGAAAATCCGGGATACTTCACTGTAAAGGGTTACAAAAAGTTGGAATACAATCAAATCAGGGAATTGAAGCGTTATACAACACCTGTTAAATGTTCGGCGGCCAGGTGGTTTTTCCGACCCCGAGGAGGGAGAGAGAGTTGTTTGGTAACCTTGATGCGGCAGCGTTGTTTCGAACCCTGGTCCAGTAACAGTCAGTCCACTTGGTTGAGGATTTTCCCCAACCAAGTCAATTTAAGAAAGTGTATGAGAATTAAAATTTTTCTGATGAACAGAATTAAAAGCAGATCATTCGATTAAAATATGTTTCACTGACAGAAAACAAATACAATAATTGCACAATGGGAAACTTTCTCGCAGTAAAAGGTGTTTATGTGTCAATCCTGAATTTCCAATTAGTAGGGGTGTAATAGTAACGTCTCCTCTTCTACGTGAAAATAGATTTCCAGTGAGAGATGATTGTTTTTATATGATGCAGTTTACTATCTATTTCTGGGTTCCATTGATTCTGCCTGAGGACATAAATATCTGTTTTAATGTGTTTTAGTATATTGCAGTATGGAATGGCGAGAGAGAATGTACCAAATTTAGCTTTTTCGTTGCCTTTGATATGTACATGTGAAAAGATATCCAACAAAAAACTGACTCTACATTTCAGGATTTTAAATTATATATTATCTTTAATGTTGGAATGATCAAAGGATGAGATGAATAAGTTGGGTGACTTAGAGATTCCAAAACACTCTCTAAATCCGTGAATAAAATAAAAAAAATTCGGAGTTGAGATTTGACACGTTGTCCAATGCTTTAAAATTGCATCAATTTCTGCAGTAAGTACTGAACAAGAGGGATGAAGCTGAAAAGTATGAATTGAATTACCTATTAAAAAAGAGGTACCGACAGGATTCGTTGACTTTGAACCATCAGTGCAAATGTGGATAAAATCAGAGTATTGCTCAACAAAGTCATTAAAAACTTGGATGCATATATTTCGTGCCTTTTCCGATTTTTTAAAATTAAGTGAATGGGATTCTTAAAATTAAAACTTTGTACCAGGGTGAAAACCCTTTTCTGCTTTTATGACAGGTATGTCACATAACCCATAATCCTTGATTAATATTTGTACTCTTCTATGAAAAGGAGGCACGGAAAGCTTTTCGGCACCCTTTAGCCTGTCTAAAAATAAACTTTTATTTGAAAATGATAAAACATTAGATTATGATGATAAAATTCTAAAATTATTTTGAAGGGAGGATCTAATGAAGTTTCGTAATAGTCCAAATATAAGCTTTTGATGGGGGATGCTCTGAATGCTCTGGAACAAAGTCTTCGTGCGGTGAGTAGTATGGTGTTCTGTATGCATAAAACTAATTTTCTGGCTGAACCGTATACCACGCAACCATAGTCGAATTTCGAACGGATGAGAGCATGATTTATGCTGAAAAAACAAGTGTGGTCAGAACTCCATGAAATATGCTATAAAACTTTTAAAATGTTCAGTGATTTTTCACGTCGTTTTCAAAGCCGTAAAAAATATGAGAGCTAAGTCTTAATTTTTTTGCCAAAAATTTGTCCTAAAAACTTAATTTCATCTACATCGTTAGTTAAAATGTTGTGCAATAAATTTCTGGATCCGGATGAAGTTTCTTTTGTCTACAAAAATGAACATAAGCTGTTTTTTTTCCAGAGAGAAGTGGAAGCCGTTTTCATATGTCCATTTTATTTTATTGTAATTAGTCTGTTGTAGTTGTCATTCTATAGAATTGATTTCTTTTCTCGTGCAAGAAATTTGCAGGTCATCAACGTAAACGAAAGTTTTATCAGATGGATGGATATTTGAAATTACTTTATTTTTTAAAAATGAGCAGAGTAACGCTAACATTCCCTTGTGAGGCACCCCTTCTTCTTGAATAAAATCATCAGATAAGGGGGAGTCAAGTATAACTTTAAAATACCTGTGTTCTAAAAATGTTTGAATAAAAATTGGCAGGTTACCCCTTAAGTCTTAATCGTATAAATCCCGTAAAACATCGTACCTCCAAGTGTGAATACACTCCTTCTCAATATCGAAAAAAATAGAAACAAGATATTTATTTTGCACTAAGGAATCTCTTACCTTCTTTTCCAAAGTGACTAATTTATCAGAAGTAGTCCTGTTTCATCGATAGCCACTTTGGAAAGGCAGAAAAATTGAATTTTTCTCCAAAACATGCATTAGTCTGGCGTTCACCATTTTTTCTAGTTCTTAACAGTGACAACTGGTGGAGCTATGGTTCGATAATTCGTTGCATTTGTTGTGTGTTTGCCAGGCTTTAAAATTGGAATAATAAGAGAGTGTTTCTATGAATTTAAAAAGGTATGTTCATTCCAGATTATGTTACAAAATTTTAAAGAATCATTAACGAATTTTCCGACAAATGCTTTATCATTTGATAAGTGATGTTTTCTAGTCCAAGTGATAATTTATGAATATAAGAGAGGTTGTTTTGTAGTTCATAAAAAGTAAAATCAGTGTTATAATTTAAATTATGTCTAGTGATAAAATTAATTATTTTCTTTTCAGCTGCATATTTTATTTTATTTATTTATTTGAAATTATCTGAATAGTTATTTGGACTATTATAATAATGAGAGATATTTAAGTCTGTAGTATTTGCGATGTCTTTCGGAGATGAAATGGTGTGGTTATTGCATTCCATAATTGGAATCTGTCTAATTATGTATACTCCGGAGATTCGTTTAACTCTATCGCACAAATTTTTCCCGTAATGTTACTATTGATACTCTTCACATATCTAATCCAAGATTTTTGTTGACTTCGTCTCCGTATTTTTACTGAAAATTGCCTTATTTTCTTTGAACAAAATAAAATTGTTGATGGTAGAATATCTTTTAAAAACATTCAATGACCTATTCCTAATTTTATGAGCGTATCTGCATTCTTGATTCCACCACGTTTTTGATTGTTTACTTGGTTTGATAGAATCTATTTTAATAAATGCATCAGCACTTTCAATAATTATTTTTATATTGATATATATATATATATATATATGTAGGCTGATGTATTCATAAAACACATGTTTAGGTATAGAAAGTAGTCATGTGCTACTGAATGAAAAACTGCGAATACCTGGTGGAAAACTACGAAGTTAGCATTCCTATCTTGAAAACTGAACGAGATAAGGAGAAAAAGTGAACACAAAGCTGTAGAGCATCATCCATTTAGTACAAAAAGACATCTTGTGGACATTAATGCGAAGAATAAAATGGTTAAAACGCGCATTTTCTTGTAATTAACAATACTGTGGTGTCACGAAACTTGAATGAAAGGAGAAACGATTATCTTTCGGACAAAATACAGCACCGTAATGAGTCACAGAGGTATCGCTTGTTACCCCAATCAAAAGGACCGCGGTTCAATCCCCGAGGATTGCATCTTTGTACTGATCGTGTTTATAAATAGAGTATGTAATAAATATGTGGTGTAAAATAGTGTCGCATCAACTCAACGTAATTTTCACATGGCATTTGAAGTAATTGCAGTATACAAATGAGTAAGAAACGTCACGCCTGTTCACCTGAAACAGCTATAAAAGAGACATTTTCTTATCAAACCATCCTAACTGTTGTAAAACGTTTGAGGGAGACAGGGTGCATTGACTAGTCGAGCTCGATTTGGCAAACAAGCTAAGGTAGGACGGCAAATTCAATCAGCTGAAGTATTAGATACGCTCTCACATATCCAAAATACAGCACAAGAGAGATCAGTCTATATTATAGCCTTTCCTAAAGTCAGATTTGGAAAATCCTGAGCGAATTAGGCGCTCATTCATACCGACCAATGCCTCAATAGGTTTTACTGGATGCCGAAGCACGCTTTGCATGGTGCAACTTTATCATGAATTAGATACAGGTCCAACCAAAATTCTTGTCAGATATGGTGTGGATGGATGAGGCATGCGTTTCACGGAATGGCATGCATAATATTCAAAACACCCATTACTGGGCGCTGGAAAATCTTAAATGTTTTACCGACGTTCGACATCAAATGCAATTTGCTATTAACGTTTGGTGTGTAATTTATAATAACAAGCTGATTGCCCAATATTTCTCGATAGCGCATTAATGGGTGCACGAAATTTACAATTGCTACAGAGCGTATTACCCGATTTTGAGGAGAATCTGCCTTTGTTTAATCTTAGGAATATGTGGCTTCAACATAATGGAGAGCCTGAACACAAAACATCTCCAGTGAAGCAGTACCACGCCAAGGAATTCTGGAACCAAATAATTGGGTATGGTGGTTTCGAAGAGTGGTACCTCGTTTGCCTGATCTGACTCTACTTGACTTTTTCTGTGGGAATTCCTGAAACAGCAGATGTATGCGACTCCTCCACAAACATTTCAGGAACTTAAGTGATACATTGCTGACGTTTGTGCTAACGTGTCACTCTCTATGCTCTAACGCGTGCAACGTGACATGAAAACGAGGGTCCAAATGTGCATTGCAGCTGACCGTGAGAAGTTTGAAGGTCTCAAATAAAGGTATATTGTTTTACCTAGTTGTTGTTTTTTTCTTTTTTCTATTGTTTTGTCACGTCACAGTGTAGGAAATCACAAAAACTCAAATACGCGTTTTAACCGCTCTATTCTTCGCATTAATGTCCACATGGTGTCATTTCAATCTAAATCGATGATTCTCTACAACTTTGTAAAATCTTTTTTTCCCTATATCGTTCCGTTTTCGACATAGGAATGCAAATTCCGCAGTGTCCCACCTGGTGGCGCCGTAGGCGGTTTAATTCAATAGCGGATGACTACTTTACTATACCTAGACACCACTTTTATGAATATAGCAGCAGCCATTCTGAAGCAAAGAGGGTGAGAAGGGGCTTTATTAGACACCCTGTATACATATAAATTCATCAGATTCGCAAGTTCCAATATAACAAAGTGTTCACTTTTGTAAAGGTAGGAGTCGATTTTGAATGTCCAGTAAGGTAAAATGATTGGGGTACAAATTGCCAGATCTAATGAATGAAATATTCTTGTGGATTAATGAAACTAAATCAGTTGGTTGTTGTAAAAGAGGCACAAGCTATTGTCTGAAATGATTTTTTTTTTCAATTTAATTTCCCCTTGGGTTAATTTTTCTGTTGCCCCAAAGGATGTTTTGTCCATTTAGATCTCCGAGCAAAATAAAAGGCTCGGGAAATTGATTGATGAGGTTATTGATGCACTTAATGTCAATAAATGTTTTTGGAGGCAGGTATAAAGTGCATATTGTAGTTAAGTTTTGAATATAAATCCGAATTATACAATGGCTTGAAACGATGTGTCTAATTCAATTTGAGTGACTGGAATGGCGTGGCATGTCAACAAAGCGACACCTCCACTCGTCTTTTGAATCAGATTGTCTTTTATAAATATGCTATATTGATGAATGTTTGTAGTATCTTTGTCGGTTAGATAAGTTTCCTGGAGAGCGACAGAACAATTAGTCGAGGCCTCACAGATTCGATTTTTGTAGTTGTGTTGAAAACTGTAAACCTGCATCTCTGACATTATTTCAAAAACACGCACGAATACAGTGGTGCAGAGAGCATCAGAACTGAAACCTTGATGACTGGATAGATGTAATGTAGTCTGACGAATCGCCTTTCTTTTTGAGTCCTTCTACATGATGAATTCGTGTTAGGACACGTCCCGCAGAACCCTTCCATCCTGACAACTTGGATACGACTGTAAAACACGAGGTGGTTATTGGGTTGTGTCGGGTTCTATATATTGTAATTCTTCAGGATCAATAATCATTCCGAAGGATCGTGTAACTATGTGCGGAACGGGGTGTTAGTTTCTCGAAATATGAAGAACCAAATACTTTGGTATTCTCAGTCACTACATCTAACATAATCAAGCCTATATGGGAATCTCATGAGCCAGAAGTGTGAGAAAATTTCATTCCCCTTCATCTCTTGCAAAAGTAGGAGATATTTTGCAGAAGGAATGGTAAGACCAAACTATTATATGAGAGATTTCTGTACATCTATTAGACATGGAACTGTGCCAATCCATAATTCTAAAGGGGACAAGAAAAATATTGATAAAAATAGAGATTTCAAGTTTTTCATTATTTTATCAAATAAGCTACATTTAAAAATTCATTGGAGATATTTTACAAAATGAATAGTACAAAAAATCGTTATCGTATATCTATTTCTACGATGCTCCACGTCGAATTGTTGCTGTCAGTTTTGCTCATGGTAAACTAAAGCAAGATTAATAAAAATAGTTATTCAGATTCCACGAGTTTCTATTATTTTGTCTTCTAGCAGTATGGGGATCTCGATTCATTTTATGAAACAAAGACCCTAAATTTCAGTTTCCATATTATTTGAGGGTAATTAAATAAAAAAAATTCACAAAATTCCGATAACTGCTCTCAGGTGTTGTAGTTTTACACTTCCCTTTACAAAATTTATTTTAAAGGAATATCTTTTTAAGATATTTGAAGTAAGTATTTGTTAATTATGAAATATTTTAACGACATTTCATGGGCAATATTAATTGATAAAATACTTCTCGAATGTTTTGCTTACTTTCAACGTTTCAATAAACTCACATAAATAAGATTTAAAGCAAAAATTTCATGAAGTATTAAAATTTTCTCTCTAAACAGAATAGAAATATTTCCAAATTCATACTTTGCCTTTCAATTTAATATATTTTCAAATTGAAAATAATTTTTCCTTTTCAGAAGATATGTTAAGAGAATGAAAAGCAAAGAAATGGATTCCACATGCAGATTTCACATGCAGGATTATTCAGAAAATTATGCATTTTTCAGGGTATACATAAGTTACCAAGTTATGCAAATGATGTGAAATGCGCAGTTCTCCAGCGCACTTAAAAGAAAATATAAGGGAAGGAACCTGCAAAATGTTCAATTTTCGTACTGTATTTCTGCTGGGGAAATCATAGTAAAAAAATTGTTCTAATCTCAGAGGACACGTGTAATAGCAAAGAATGCCAGGCCATCGTCAACGAAGACAGTTCCAGAAGACAGACGATATCCCGAGTGATATGGTGATCGGAATGAGGAAGGCAAGTTGGTACATACGGCATATCTCAGCTGACACTCACCTGGATGCGTCCATAGTGCACCGTCTGTGGCGAAGATGGTTGGAACAAGGAAATGTGTCAAGTTTGAGTGGTGCGGATGAAGTCAGAGTGACGTCAGGACGAATCCACCGACAAGTGATAACGGACCCAGAAGCCACTTTTAACTCAATTCTGCTGCATATTCAAAGAACCCGGATGTTCCTATACCGACCAGAACTACTTCCCGTCGATTGGTTGCTAATGCTCTGAGCTCATGGAATCCGTTAAGAAGACTACCATTGACCCCACAGCATAGATGCCAACGTCTATAATGGCTCGAGTGATATGGACGACGGAATAGCACAGGATCATGGTCTCAGATGAGTCACAGTTCTATTTCTCGCATGGTAGTAGCCGCGTAAAAGTATGGTGTCAACGTCAAGACAGGTCCAATCCGGCAGGAATTGTGAAACGCCCCACCACGTGGCAAAGCTTCATCATCTTTTTAGGCACAATTATGTACAATTCCAGGTCACCTCTATTTCGTATTCAGGGCGTTCATGGACTGAGACTCGCGGCTGGTGTTTTTCTTCGAGTCGTGGGTTCGAGTCTTGATACCACAAAAGTTCTCTCACCTCTGTCGCCCTTCCACGTAAAAAATGGATGACATTATCGAAAAAATCAGTAATCTGCTTCTATCTGACTATCGGTTAAGTATTCGTGTGATTGCTGAAACAGTAGGAATTGTCAAATAATCCATACGAAAAATATTGCTACCAACACAATGCGCCGGCTCCTTCCACATTGTCTGTCAAGAGATTTCTATCTAAGTATCGCATTCCAGTATTAGACCATCCGCCTTATTCACCGGATCTTTAGCCGTGTGACTTCTCTCTGTTTCCTAAGAAGAAAACTACATTAAAAGAAGGAAGGTTTGAGTCCGTTGAAGCTGGGAAAGAGAAAAAAAAAAGGCACGTGTCTAGAAGGAGTTGACAAAAGAATACTTCCAGTACTGTTCCGAATAATGTAAAATTCGCATGGAGCTTTGTACGGTTAGACGAGGGGTGTATATTGAAGGTGATAATAAGTAAATATGTATGGCTTCCAAATAAAATATTATACAGTGTCAATTTTTTTTTTTTATTATTTATGTGGCAGTGGTATCATACTGGTCATGGTCACGGACTCGCGGCCGGCGGTTTTCGTCGAATCGTGGGTTCGAGCCTTGATGCCATTAAAGAACCACCGTGTAGCCGGGGATGATACGCGTTAAATCTGTCGGGGCCCAAAGTCCTCCCGCTGGCGTGGAGTAGAAGCTAGGGGAGGAGGTGCCAGCTCAGGTGTCGTCCTTGTCACTCGTTCTCCAATAGTTCCTTCTCCAATAACCCTTATGATGCTTCTAGGGTGATGCTAATAATACCAAACCAAACCCTGTTATTTGAAAGCCACACCTCGCATTACAAAAAAACTACGACAATTTTCCCTTTTTCTTCGCATAAAACATTGCACAATTATTTTGGTAAACCTACAAAAAATAATCTTAATCTGTATTTAAAAAAAAACTCTTTTCCCCTCTACCATCTATGCTTTAATTAATTATATATATCAAAGAAAACCAAAATTGATTTAAATCTTCAGAAGCATTTATCAAATGACCATTTCTTTTTAAAAAGAACTCTTGAGTTCCATCTTTGAAAACAATGATAATTACAAATTTATATTAATGAAAGCTGGTAAGGCACTGTTCACCATTAAATATTTTTTTTCGTCACATTTCTTCTTAAACATAAAAAAGACAGTTATTGTGATTCTTATTTTTAGTACGTCAAGTAATTTTGTTATCTCACAAAGTCCTTCAACTACTTATTTATGACTTTTTCGTTATATTTTATTTCGATTGAGAAGCAAGCACAAAGTACTAAATTAATTTGGAAATGATAGTAAGTATTTCTATTTATTCATGATCTATACAAATCAACCAGAATTCGCAATATCTCAATTATCAAAGTAAGAGTAGTACTAATCAAAAATATATTATCTGAAAAAATTGGTCATAAAACATTCACGATTATGAACAGGCTAACATCGATTTTGTTTCGTCGTTAGGATTTGTTTTTGAGTTGCTTTCTACATGCTTCACTCTGTTGAGTAGGGGAGGACCAAGGACATCTATTTTTCAGTTGAAATTGGTTTTATCGTTTACAAAATGGTTTTATCCACGCAATCAATCGTTTTCCTAGACTATGGCAGCATATTTTTCAATCAAATTTATTTTCCCTCTATCATTACTTGGATTTAAAATGCTAATAGTTTATTGTTTTGAATTTAAATATATTAAGAGTTTTTATGTACGAAATCATATAATTATAATCAACGAACAAGTAAATTAATCGGATCTTATCAGGACTATTTTATGTCCTTAGTAACTTAGTGGTCACGGTCGTGGGCTAGAGGCCGGCGTTGTTTTTGTCGAGTCGTGGGTTCGAGCCCTGATGCCTTTAAAGTCCCTCGATGTAGCGGGGATGTATCACGTTAAATTTGATCATAGTCCCATGTCCTTCCGTTGACTTGGCGTGGAAGTTTGGAGAGGGAAGTGCCAGTCATTTAACCGAGGTTCAAAATGCCAATATCCCTCGTGTTGCCTCTCACTGCGACGTTAATAAACCACCACAATTCAGTACTACTTTGCCCTCTGCTATTGCATATATATCATCTGAAATAAGGACTTGAAATCTTGTGACATGTAAGAGCTTTAAAGGGAAAAGTCACTCAAAAAATTTATTAATGATGTGGTTGCTTTTAAAATAACTGAGCACATTTTTTGTATCTCATCTTTCAAAATGGTTGTGTGGAATAACAACAAATAAAGTTGTAATAATTTACAGACAGCCTGCATAACCGCATTAAAGATATTTGTAATTTGGAAGTCATTCGTTAACTTTATGTAAATTTCAATAATTATTATTTTAAGTGCTGTTTTGCGTAGAAATTCAAATTTGTCTCACTATCCTTTCGTTTACATTACAACAATTCAATACAGCACTATCACTGAATTTTAAACGGTTTCTTAAATTTTCGCTAACAATTAACGATCTTTTATTTGATAAACTGGTAAATACTCTGATAAATTAATCATTTTGTAAGTGTACGTGAATGTTTAATTGGATTACATTCAAATGTTAGGAGAAATGTATGAATGTCCTAATTGATTTTACAAGGCACAATATAAATTGGATCAACAGTTATTTTCTTCGATGTTAGATAAAATCCATTAAATATGATACACTAAAACTAAGTATTTATTTACTTCTTGAATTGTATAGTATGAAATGGTATATAATTACATAGAGATAAATGGAGGAAACAAAAGTGCTTAAGGAAAACGATGTGCTCTGAAGAAAAAGAATGTAAATGTATAAAAAATGTGCTGTAGAGTACACATAAATGAATTTCTTTATCACGTACATATTTCAACTATTTATATTTATAGATACAGCATTATTATTTTAAAAACTATAATCTAAAACAGTTAGCATAATTTTTTATATAATATACTAGGATAAAATTCTTAATATTGAGCTAAATGTATTAAAATAATATATCTTTTTAACATATCTTTCTTACGAAATATTGTGCAGGAAATCACATGTCAAAAGAATTTTAATATTCATATAAGTCTGGAGACAGCTTTTGTATCTTTTTATTAATTCATTTTCTTGAATAGTTTTAAAGTGAATTATTTATCAATTTTGCATATAGTTTGACATTTATAAATTATTCATATATCCTTTACGGTTAAAGCGTTAACTATTATAAAAATTTTATAATAAAATAATTAGACTCTTTTTATAGCATTGCTTGATAAAATATTGTACTTAAATATTCAACACATTAAATTAAAATTATATTTTGCTTATTTCAGTATTGCTTCTGCAACTAGGTAGCGTAAATGAATCTAAATGTCAAAAACGAAACTAGTGAATGTTATATTTGATTTTATATTTATTCACGATTTTACATTTTCTGAAGGCTAAGTGAATAATTTATCATTTTGACATTTGATTGAAAATACTTTAACTTCTTATGCAGTTTAATGAAATGTCTGTTTTGTACGCAAACACATTTTGTTCTATTTTGCTATTATAATTTAGAAAAAAAGATTAGTACAAGATTATGATCATTATCCCTTTGAGCTATTATTAAGAACTTTTTCAAATATATTTTTGTCAGTATATTTTGCAATTTAAAACATTAATATGTAATTAGTTTCTATTTTTTCTAGCATCATTTTCGCAACAATTTCTAAAATTATTCCGATTCTGCAGATGAAAACTGAACAAACGAAATTTAAAAAGATGATTTTTGTCATTTTCGTTGCATACAATTCCGTATTAATAATCTCTGTCAATGCAAACTTTGTGCGTTGTTTTTAAGTATTATTTTAAGTGTATTTTCAAACCATTTAAGTTAAACATGGTATAATTAACAAGTTTTACGTAAATAAATAATGTAAGACAAAATTTTATAGAAATAATTTATTGATGCTGAGTTTTAATTTTACTGGAAGATTTAAAAATTATAAGATACTATATATACGGATGACGAGAATGCTCGCTAAACTCATAAATAATTAATCTTTTTTTGAAGCATATTTTTATTCAAGTATATGTGAATTTTTACAGTGCATTTTGTTCTATATTTTTTAAAACTCTTTAGCAGTCACTATGAATACAAATTTTATGCATTTTTTGTGTTAAAAACTCCCCTCCCCCATATTTAAATTTATCTTTGAGAAATGCAATAAAATGTCACGTAACGAAAATAAATGTGCAACAATTTTTAGATAAAATTTTGTTGTAGTAATCAACCGACTTTTCTCCTATCTTGGAAATGCATTAATCTAATTATTGCTGCAGTGGCTGATGATGTTGCCTAAGGGCACACCCGCTGAGACCTCCAACCCTGAGGTTCTCAGATCCACAAAGATGATCAGTGAATAAATTAACTACAAAAAAAACTGTCTCTCAATGGGGATCGGAGAGAAGGAGAGCGCAAAGAACCTATACTATTTAAGAGTATGAAAGGGTGAATTTTAGAAGTAAATTTATACATAAATCAAATCCAAAAATTCAGGCAGTATCATTGTAAAATGTAGTTTTTTACATTATTTTCATATATGCTGAAAGATACGCTGGACAAAAATGGCAAAAATTATGAAAAAATCATATTTGGATAGGAAAAAAATAACTTTAAAAAGCTATCTATCATTAGGAGAAAACTTTATTTGAATAGAATTATTTTTCTAGTACGTATCTTTTTTGTGATAAAGCACTTATTACTTTTCACTAGGTCTTAATTTTATTAGATTTGTTTTCTCAAAACTTTTTTTCCATTCAAAATACACATTATTATTCAAATATCACTTACAAATCAAAATATTTCAAAGTTTTATTTTTATGGTACAAAAAAAAAGAAATACCCTTAATGATTTCTGAGATTCTGATTCAGCTGGAAAAATTGGTATCAATATTAATTGAATATATATATATATATATATACATAATATATATAAGTGTTTCTAAATTATTATGATAAAAAAATTTCTCCTCCATACTTACAAAGCTTTTAACATCAAACGAACGTACTTTTCCCATTATTAAAAACATTTAAGAAATGAAAAAGTATTATCCATATAGAAAAGGTGAATTCTTAAATATAATTAAGAAAAAAAAAAGATAAATTGTTACATACTAAAATCTTACATATTTGGTTTCCTTCTTGTTTAACAGATATAAAATCCTCATTTCATGCAAATCTCTACATTAGCTCAAGAAACATTCAATTTTGATGGTAAATTAATCTTTTGGAAACTTCAAGGGTTGTATATTAATTAGTTTATACATCTTTTTATCGGTTAAGTCATCTCGCGTAACTAAGAAACGAATAAAAATAGTTTATCCTGATTATCTCCGGGACTAATGAACGAATTCGAATGCTGTTTAGATCATACACTATTGAAGCCATTCTCTATCTAATTCAAGTCTCAAATCCTCCCATTGGCATGGTGTGGAAGTATGGAAAAGAGGTGCTATCACAGGTATCGTCTTCGTCACTTGACTAAAGCTCAAAATTAAGAGTTCCGTCACCTATTAATATTTTTAAATATGTGGTGGACATTAAACAACGCTATCAATATTTCTTAAAATCCGTGGTATTTGTACTTTCATAAAAAAGGGAAACAATTACATATTTTAGAATTTTGTGGCCCATATTCTCTTAAAGGTACAAAGATTCGTAACTTTCTTTTTCTTGAATTATGGGAACCAAAATATTTCAAAGTTCAATATTATTTCTTCATCTGATTTGTTGGATAATAAATGTAGAGAATGAAAATAAACAATAAGTCGAGTCAACAAATTTTTCGAGTTTTACAACTTACCATGGATCAGAAATGCTTATAAAAATATACTGTTTTTTATTACACATTTTAATATTCATAATATTCTTTTTTTATCCTATAAACATGGTATAAATTTGAATTTAAATGTAGTAACTGCGAAAAATGTAAAGAAACACATTACAAACGTTCCATAGTAAATATAAATTAAGAAAATTAAGCTAAATCGTTATAACCATATGTCCATGATTAATACAAGTTTTTTTTTAACTTTTTTTATTAATTTAAGATAATAAATATAAAGATCATATCTGTTAAGATACATAGGGAATAATTTCGTTGAAACCAAAAAGTGCAATGTATCACTCTTGTGGTTCTTGGGAATGTATACATCATCATATATTGAACGAACATCTCGAACTTTTCAGAAGTAAATTTACCTCATTTGTAATAAAATTTTAAATTTTAACGTTGTCCTATCTTGAAACAAGTTTTTACGTATAACGCTTTCTTAGTAAGTGAAAAGTATTCCGGCGTTTTGATATGCAAATGAGATAAGTTCAGATTGGTTTTAATAAGAAGATAATATATCACTCTTTCTAGCCTGCATTTATTCTTTTACTTTTTCGTTCGGTCCCTTAATTGTTCCGGTTACTTTATGGGCACATTTTGTAATTATAGTAAAACTTATGTTAATTTTCATAATCAATAATTTTTAAATTTTACAATCAAATATTAAATCATATACAGTATCAATAAATTATCACCATGATATTACATCTAGGAAATGTGTTTTAATATTCATAAGTATTGTAAATTGTATATATCATGGCTTCCTTAAACCATTTGTAGATATTTATACTCTAAATAATACTCAATAAGTTATACACAAAGCTTGCATTGGTAGATAATGCTTAAAAGGGACAAAATTATGGTAATAAACAAACTTTAAAAAATTATGTCTTACCTCATGAAACTGAAAGAATAAAAAAAGAGCATTTGCATTACTAAAGTGTCATCTGCTCAGATTTTGTCTGCAGTTTCAGATTAATTTCATACATAGTTGCTAAGGGTGAATCTATAAGGAATAGCAATCAATACAGGTTTGGTATTTAAAAGATTCAAAGTGCTCTCTCTGAAAATTATGTTGCCAAACTTGTTAATAATAGTTTACAGAAATAATAATTATGACATTACTGACAGTTACAAAAATATTTCTAGTTACATCAGCAATAATTTTCAAAAACTTGACTGAAAATATTAATCTTTTCATTCAACTGTATATGAAAGAATTTACAGTTAAATATTTCTGTAATACAATATGTGCAAAATTGAATAATGATTTATTCAAACCTGTTCAGGAAATTCATCATAAAAAAATGACAGAAAAAATAATGAAAGATTAGAAACGATAAATATAATTTGAGTAGAACTCATTCAATATTTAAATATTCTATTTTAGAAAACAATACAATACAATCTTCATAAGAGTTCTATGATACAACATGTCTTACAAGTTAATATTTTATCCATACAAGAAATATAAATATGTTATGAATGTTGCAGAAAACATAGGGTCAAATTTCGATATGCATTCTGAGCCCGGGTGGTTATGTTCTTGGAAACTCTGGCAAAATTCTAGTCAAAAGGAAGGTTCCAATTCTGATACCATCAACAGATAGCAGTGAGGAATTAAAGGTGCTGAGCGCTTTCAATTCAACAGGGTTACTATATCTTTATGAATCCAGCTGTCTATAACTTGTAATATAGTACTAATTTGGACATCAGTTAACTTCTAAAAAATTTAAATTTTTGTAAGACATGATAAAATAAACACTAATCTGTAATAAATATTTTTTTTTCTTTATTTGTACAAAACTTTTGCTAAACATTATAACACATCGATCAATAACTCCCGAGACTAACCCAGAGATGGCGCTCGTAGTAAACCAGTAACCAGGTCTTTCTAGAGTACTAACCTTTGCTTGAAACGTGTCAAAATTTTAAGTCGATCGGACCAGGAAAAAGGTTTTTTGAAGTGAAGTGAAAAAGGTTTTTTCCAAGTGGGTGCCGCGATTGCTTTCGATGGAACAAAAACAACAACGAGTCGATGATTCAGAAAGCTGTTTATCGCTATTTACTCGCAACAAAAAAGATTTCTTGCGCAAAAAAAAAAAAATTGGAAAAA